>PVJO010009386.1:0-69930 GCA_004026905.1 Hystrix cristata
AAGAAAGAGGACTTCCAGACCTGCTTCAGAAAGTGGCAGGAACAGCTGGCTGTGTTTGGAGTGAGAAGGGGTCTTTAGAGCGCGATTAATGGCTTTGTGTCTTTCATTGTAATACATTTTTAAAAAATTTACATTCACCATTTATGTATGTTGATCACGTCTCATAATAGGCATGGGAGACAAATCTAAATCCGATGCCTACACTCTTGGGAGGACAAATTACTACCCTCTTTATGAGTGAATGGGATTGAATAAAGTCCATGTGCTACTCTGACCGGCACCTTGGAGGTTTGCTAACGGAGGGGAGCTTTGGCTCTGCGTTGTTCGACGGCCCAGCCATCATGGTGAGGTTGCGAGTCCGCGCCGCTGCGTCTATGCCTGGTACCTCATCTTGCATTCCTATCAGCAGAGACATTGAACACTGTCCTCTACGCGAACACAGCTTTGGTAATCTGCCTTTGCATAGGGTGACCTATCACAGTATCCCTCGGCGTGGCCCTGTCACACATACTGAGACTTTCTTGGAGGGCATCACGTTATGTTCCATTCCTTCGGTGTTCTAACATCCTCAAAATACACTCTGACACCCATTAGTAAGATTTGCAATAGTGAAGGAAGGGGAAGTCCAGAAATACTGTGGTGTAGATAAGATTTCTCCTACTCGGTCTGTGTTTTAATTAGTTCCTTGGAGAATGTAAAGTTTTAAATTCATTGTAGCTTTGGTCATATGTAAGGGGCTGTGATGTTGGTACTGGATTCCCTCTTGGATGAAGAATTACCACATAAACAAGGATATTCTTCTCAAAGCAAATGCTTTTCATGAGCTTCTGGTGTCAGGATGGTTTTTGAATTGTAGACGCTTCACCCATCCTTAATCAGTGTCTTTCCTTCCCCTGAGAAGGGCAAGAATGATTTCCAGTGTTCCTGCACCCCAAGAGTCAATGGAGTCAAGCTGGGAGTTTAGTGTCAGCTCTCAGCCATGCAGTCAGGAGAGAAGAAATTTCCGTAAGCTCTGTACTTAGCTTGAAGTCTAGGAACTTGGAATTGTTTCCTTTTTAAATTGTCACATGCTCTTAAGAACAGCCAGCTCACCTGTTATTATTCTTGACTTCTTACACTCCTTTTGCACTCTATCACAGTCCTTTTGTGATTTTTCAATGTCTTATATGTAGATAATTTGATTCCAAGTCGTGTGTGTGTGTGTGTGTGTGTGTATGTGTGTGTCACTGTGAATGGAGCCCAGGGCCTTATGCATGCGGGGAAGCACTCTAACAGTGAGCTAGATCCCCACCCTTCAAATTCTTTTAAAAAGCCACCATTTGGCATGAGTTTTCATACGGCCATCCTGAAATACTGATGAGTTGAATACTTTTTGCCTTATTCTGGAACAGTCAACCAAGGCCTTCCCACCTCCCACGTTTCTGTGTTTCTGTTTCCTACAACTCCCGGATCCATGAGCCTAAGAACAAGAATTTAACTATACAAAGTTAATCTAAAAATGAATGTGTTACAAAAATATTCAGTAGCTCATAGAAACCATCAGAAGCCTCCTCAAATTATAAACCATCAAGGCTTAAGTAGCAAGAACACACAATTTCGTGTTTTATGAAAGAAACCAGATAAGATGGCATAGCCACCATTTTTTTAAAAGCTAGTTCTAGACACTCCAGTCACCACCTCGCTAAACTACAGCACCAAATTCACAGTCACATTTTACTACTGTTCATGGATTCCAACAATTGCTTCATCTTAATATCACTTGCTCAAGGCTCAAATTCTTGCTACAGTATCCGATTGTTCTACCCAAGGCCACTTGTCTGTGTCTTAGCTCTCGGGTGTAGCATCTGGTGTCCTTTGTCATCTGGATGGGACAGTAAGGCTCCTCTTAGACTCCCACAGCTGAGATTCTGCCCGGACTGAAATGAACTTATGTTCTGGACAGACAAAACTGACAAATACTCACTTCACGGTCAAAAGCTCCTATTGAGAAGAAGAGACACTTTCGTTACCACCAAACTGTCAATAAAAACTACTACGTTTTAGTAATTAATCATCAAGTACCTGCTGTCACGGAGATTTGTTATAACATTACTACAAGTGTGTCCACCTAAGACTGGCGCTTAGGTGCTAAGGCATCCTGGGTCTTCTTTGTGTTTTTCACTTTCTGTCTGCATTAATTGGGCACATATTTTTTAAATTTTATAGGCACCATAGAGAGTTCTGGAGTCTTAGAGGGCTAGTATCTTGCTTTCTCTCCAGTAATCTTATTTTTCTGGCCATGTTTGGGGCAGACTGGCAAGGGACTGTGGCAGGGCTGGGCTCTTGGCCTTGCTCAGAGTTGAGTAGACTGCTATTTTGTAGGGGAACCAGTACACACTGACTCATGAATTGAAGGTCTCTCAAACAGATGGTTTCAACCTGACCTTGCCAGCACTCTTCCAACATGCAGAACTGCAGTGGAGACATACTTGTGGTGACAGACCAGGGACAATTTATTTAGTTGCAAGCCACATCCAGAAGGAGGGTAAGGGGAAGCTTTGATAGCAAATTCCTATAGTGGGAAAGAGCAGGTGCCATAAACATTCAATTTTACCAAGGGCTAAATGAGTGCTTTTTTTCTCATTCTGAATTAAGTTTGTTCTGAAATAGAAATCCTCTTCTTTGTCCTTTTACTTCACTTTCATTCTCAGCTCTTGTCTAGGGACCCTATTTAGGATTAAAATAAATGGACCATTTCAGCATAAATGTAGCAGTGCAGGAAAGAGTGTAGAAAGTGCTTACTGCATAAAACACATCCCTTTCTGATTCATTACATCCCTTTTCTGCTGTGTATAAGTGGACACCTTTCACTAACTCACTACAGGGTAGCTGAGCACATGTACTTTGAAGTAAGGCAGAGCTGACTTCCAAGATACATAGGACTATACTCCTCATCTAACGGGCTTACCAAAATCATTTAACAAAATGGGCCTTAAGAAACTTAACTAAGTTTGAAATCTTATTTTCTGGGAACAGATAAGCTTTTATAGAAGATGATCAAAAGATGCACTGAAAATAGGAAATAGTTTATATTGAAAAACCCAATCATTGATGGTAATTAGCCTCTTTTAAAAAGAATGAAGTTTTTTTGAAAATCCGGAAATTGAAGCATAAGGTTAGGCTGGATTAAGTGAGGGGATGTCTTCTAAAATTTATTATCTGCTAACTTCATTTTCTAGCCTATAGATTTTTAAAAAGTCTTCGGCTATTATTAAAAGAACAGATCCTAGTAGATACACTCATGAGCAGTTAAAATCAAGCTATTTTACTGAAGAGTTTATGAGACACAGTGAAAATGCTATAAACTGATTTTTACTTAAGGTGGGAGAGTATTCAGATGTAAAAGGAAGGGCTCAAGATATACAAACAGAAATGTGTAGTGTGCTCCTTAGTTTTCCAATATACACTATCACATTTCATATTCACTGATAGTTCTTGGAAAACATGAGTACTGTAGCAAATCAGAAATTTGCACTTATCTATCCAGGTAGAGACAAGAAATCTGGAATGGACGATTTTAAATTCTTGACGAGTCAATGGGCTACATTTAGACGTGTACTAGGGAACCCCCCCAAATTTTCAGTATTGTGAGAGTCCACAGAAGCTGCGGAGGTTTTAGGAAACTGGCATTAATATCTACTTTGAAAAGCAGATTTCCCTTTTTAATCTTTTTTTTTTACTTGATGCATAATAATTTACATATTTATAGAATACAGTATGGTATTTGAATACGTGGGTACAATATGCACGGATCAAATCAGGGTAATTAACTTTTCCATCATCTCAGACATGTATCATTTCTTTTTACTGGGAACATTGGAAATTCTCTCTGCTAGGTATTTTGAAATACATAAAAAATTATTATAAACCACCCTATTGTGTTATAGAACATTAGATTTATAAGTACTGTATTTCTCCTTTCTAACTGTATTTTGGTTTCTGTTACCCAAACTCCATTTATTGCTGCTACCTTTCCTAGCTCATAATGACCACTATTCTAACTCTCCTATTAGATCAGCTTTTTAAACTTCCACATATGAGTGAGAACAAGCAGTATTTGTCTGTGACTGGTTTATTTCACACGATGTCCTCTAAGTGTATACATGTTGCCAGAAATGGTGGGTTTTTGTTCTTTTAATGACTCAGTAGTATTCCATTGCTTGTATGTGCCACATTTTCTTTGTCTGTTTGTCCACTGATGGATGGCCAGGTCATTTCTAAGTCTCAGCAACAGTGAACAGCACTAAAACAAACATGAGAGTGGAATATCTCTTCAGCACACTGAATATAACTCCTTTGAATAGAAATCCAGTAGTGAGATAGCTGGATCATTCGATAGTACTATTTTTTGCTTTTGAAGACTCTCCATCCTATTTTCTATAAAGGTTATACTAATTTACATTTCCACCAATTGTGTCCAAGAAAAGAGTACTAATTTCCCTTTGGATGAGAGTTTGTTCTACTGCTAGCCCCAAAGTTGACACAAATAATTTCAATTTATTTGGCTCTTAATCTTCCAAATAGATTCCATTGCTATACAAATCAGCTGTAGTCGATTCTGTCTCTCTCTTCAATCATAAACTTCAACATGGAGAGGATAAAAATCATTAATTTGTGCAAATATCCCTAGTACGATCTTTCTTCAGAGATTTGGAATCTTCCTTTATAGATGAAATATTCTCACCCTAATTAGAAATCACAATTCCTGGAACAATACTGTTTCTTTCCTGATTGTCCACAGCTATCATTGGCACTTAAAGAATGGACAACTACAGAAAAATCAAAATATGTTAAACTCAGCATTCCTAATGTCGATACTATTTATTTATTAATAGTTTGTTCCACAAAATCTGCACCCACATATTTATATTGTATTGTGCATTTTTTAGTTCATCTGTGGTTAAGCATTTCTCATTGGTGACAAAATTTCAGGTTCTCTTGTACTTTAAAAGTCAATGAAGGAGGGGGGGAGAGGGGGGAGAACCAAGATACATCATGTATAGGTACAGAATTAATGTAATGAATGTGACCATTGTATGTAGAATGTACCAATACATGTTCTTGGTTTAAAATTAAAAAAAAAAAGTCAATGAATACTTGAGCCTACAGTGCCTGGAATAATCAGTTAATCTGTCATCTGAACCCAGACATTCTAGGCATCTACCATCCTAAGTATTAGATCACTCTTACTCGATACGAATATCTTGTATGAGACAACTCGTGTGCATCCCTGCTACTTGTCATTTTTATTACAGTGTCACACAATGCTTTTCTTTCATTGCCCATCTTACAATTGATATTCATCAGCTACATAAAATTATTTCAAAACATCTTTTTGTGTTTGTTCACTTATACGAAGTTAGGAACCTTGGTATACACATTAGTCTTACGTACAGGTTAATCTCATACCCATGTGCCATGGGTTGAGTTTTATCTCTAGAAAGATATATCAAAGTCCATTCCTTGGTATCTGAAATGTGACCTTGGTTGAAAATAAGGTTTTTGTGGATGTGACCAGGTTAAGATGAGGTAATCTCTGGTTAAGGTGGCCTTCATCTAATGCAATTGGTGTCTAGAAGAAGAGGGACATGGCCCATGGAGACAGAGACATACGACGAAAATACCGTGTAACAATTGAGCCAGACACTGGTCTGATGTGTGTGCAAATGAATAAACACTAAGGACTGCTGGCCACCACCCAAAACTAGGAAGCGGCAGGACAGATAATGTACAATGTCTCAGAGGTTGGATGGACCTCCTCATACATCAGTGTTGGGTTTCCAGATTCGGCACTCTTAGAGAATTCTATTTGGTTGCCAGAAGCCACCAAGTTTGTGGCACTTTGTCACAACAGACCTAGGAAACCAATACACCATGAAGTCACAGATTGCAACAAATGATCAATTAATACGTGAGTGAGTGAACAGATTCATGACTAAAATGATACAGTACTCCTCAGGAGAGTTTACAAACTCATACACACCTGAAAGGATTTGCATAGGCGTTTATGTCAAGTTGCTAAATATATTTTAAATTCCAGGGCAATCTCCCTGTCAGACAAAATCAGTTCCTACACTTTTCTTACATGTTTTATATGTTCTTTGACTCCTTAGTCTAATTTTCAATCTGTGTATATGATAGTTAACTTTATAAGTTCGTATAAGATAAATAAATGAATCTGATGCTGGAAAAATAAAAAGGAGATGGAAAGAATGGAAAAAAAAAGAATTGAAATGTGTTATGTACATGTACCAATTCTCTACAGTGAATGTAATCATTACTGCAAACATGTATTAATGAGTTTAAAAAAAAATAAAAAGAAAAAAATCAGTTCCTAGGGTGCTTTCTCTATATCTAAGTAAGAAAAGTGGATTTTAACTTTTGGCTAAGCAAAGTGTAATTATAAAATGAAATAATTGTCAGAACATCACATAATGCTCTCACTTAAACAGAAATAGAAATAGAAATATATATGAACTATTTTCCTTGGAGAATATGAAAGAAATCAGAGATACCTAATTGGTATCGAGGTACTGAATGCTTTATCATTATTATTTTACATTTGTCTGTGATGATGATTTATAAATGTTTCATTATACAAATCATTAAGGAATTCTTTAGAATCCTTATTTCCATTTTTTCGGTAGTGTAACTAAGGCACTTTAATTTCTAAATTAGGAACTGAAAATGTTGAAATTAGGTCACATTTACTTTCTGACTCTAACTGCTGTACCGTACCAAGATGCTTGGTAAAGAGGGATACTTTAGAACCACTGAATCTCTTTTAAACCACAAGTTTAATTATTGGATAAGCTTAATAAATTTCAGTACAAATAAGCTCTGCTGGCAGAAGAGAGAGAGAGAGGGAGGGAGGGAGAGAGGAAAGGAATGAGGGAAGGAGAGAGAGAATCAGAACAACATATGTGCTATACAACATGTCTATATGCTAGACATGATATACAGCATATATGTTATATACACAATAAATACATAAAAATGAGGGTGTAAAGATGGAAAAATTATGTATTTGCTTAGAAAAATGTCTAGAAAACAAGTCTATGTTGCAATTTGTAACTCCTAAAATACAATGCAAAGGGATGTTAGACTTAGTGAGCTCCATTTAGCGATGATAACCTGCATATCTATGCATATCTATTTTATTTTTATTATCCCTGTTTTTTTTCTCTTTTAGCAATACCTGACTTATCGTTGATAGGTAAAAACCTTCATGCTTGGTGATATTTTTATTTTTTTTTTGGTGCTGGGAATCGAACTCAGGGCCTTGTGCTTGCAAAGCAAGCACTCTAATCACTGAGCTAAACCCCTAGCCCCGCTTGGTGGTATTATATGTCTAGATTTTCCATTATCACAATAAGCATGAGAATCCTATTTCTTACAAACAAACTGAAGCGATTTCCCAATAGGGCCATAGAAATTCTGCAACCTGTTTCTTTGCATGGTAGCTTTTGAGAGTAAATTCTCCTAAGAGGTAGTGTTACATTGGCAATGGTGCCATGTTCCAGAGTCAGGGCTCTTAGCTCTGACATTTCTGGAGATATTGTTGATCCTCGGTTACTTTATGGCTCTTAAGAAAACTCATTCTTATTAATGCACAAGTGTTTGCAAGTCTATTTTCACTGAGAAATTTACCCTGCGAATTTTATATGCGACAACTAAGTAACCATAGGTATTTAATTGCTGATTTTTAAAAACTAGTACCAGTTCAACTCATTAGACTGCTTAAAAACATATCACCTGATTGGGATGGTTTCCCCAAGGGTACCTCTCAAATACAGAGCCCAGGACAGAGTGCAATTTTGCCTTTGCTGTGGCCGCTGATTAGAGCTCTTTGTAATTTCTCCTTCCTTCTCTTCTGCAAATAGTCTATGGCATTGTCAGTTCACAGTAATCTCCTTCTTTTTACTTGTATTTACATTTTATGAAAAATCAGCAATTTGTGAGCTAGTGTGACTGTTCGCCTCTCTCCAGGTCTAGTGTTAGCCTAACTTCACTATGTCTCTGACTAGCCTATAAACACATGTGCGCACATTAGTTCTGCTGCTTCCGGCCGAATCCCTTCGTTCAGTTATTCCGCTGTTTTGTGGTAATCAAATATCACCATATAGACAAAGTTCTCTGAAAAATGAAAAACATGTTAGAAATGTGAAGCAGTGGATTATTCTCCCTTCCCCAAATTAAAGTTTTACTAGGTCTAGCAACATAGCTATCTATTTATATCTCTCCACGTCCATGGGTTCCTTATCTATTGGTTCAAATAATCTCAGAAAATAATCAGGAAAAAATTATATCTCTTCTGAACATGCAAAGCCCTCTTTCTTATCATTATTCCTATAACAATATAGTAGAACAAGTATTTGCATAGCATTTCCATTGTATTTTATACTATAAGTAATATAGTCTTTGATTTGAAGTAGATGGGAAGATGAGCATAGGTTATGTACAAATACTACAATTTCTTTCTTGAGAACCTATGGATTTTGGTTTCTGCCAGGAGGAGGGATCCTGAAAACAGTCTCCAAAGATATCAAGGGGCAACTGTGTACATCACACACACACACACACACACACACACACACACACCATTTATGATTACCATTGTGTGTGTTGTACCTACCCACATCTACCCACACCTTATCATTCTAACCAGATTATAAACTCTGTGGCCATTGACTTATGGGTCTCTCATACCCCTCTGTGTGTGCAGAACAGTTCTGGCCAGAGTACTTGCTCCTTAAACCCTCATTTAACGACCACCAGCGGGTAACCACTTCTGATGATATTCACTCCTAGACCATCAAGGCTTTCTCTAGAAAGCCGCTGTTGTTTTGTAGTAGCTTCAGGCAACTTGTTGTAGCCATTGTAAGGGACATTGGCCTGTGCAAAGTGACAGGACCACAGCACCCTCAGAATCTGAGGACATTTTGCATTCCAATTGGCTTAAAATTTACCAGCTGGTTTGTGCTCGTTTATGTTTCCATGTGTGGCAAGACTAATATTTCTCAGAAGCATGCTTGGAGGCAAGGCAGATTTAGGGACAACATTCCCTACAGTGTTCCATCTGCTGCCCTCCATGCGGACAGCAAAAGCAACGGTTCTCTACTGAAGGGCTGAATGGCTGACCTTCTTGCTTGCCTGAGCAGAGGCAGAAAGCATATAGCAACCTTCAGTCGCTCCGGAGCCCACTCAGCCATGGCGCTCAGCTCAGAGCACAGGAGGTTAAAGTTGTGGTTTCCCCTCTGTATCCATTTAGAAGTACACAATGCAAGTCAACCATCGTTTAATTTATTTTGCTTTGTTAGATGGTGGTGTTAATTAATTTTGCTGTGTTGCCTCGCTTTCCTCTTGATAACATCATTCTTTTTAATAGCAATGGAACCTTGCAAATGTCAAGCAGCTTGCCCCGATCACAACAGGCTGCAACATAAAAACACATTAGAGTTTGGAGGCACCACAAATAACTACTTTAGGAAAAAATGTAATAGCTGTAATTATGTTTGTGCCTGCCAGTGAACTGCCCTCACTTTTTCTCTCTCTTTTCCAGTGTCCTTAATGGATTTTTGTTGTACCAAAAAAATCAGTGTCTTTTGTCAACTGCTTAGTGGCCTCTGCCTTTTAACCAGTCAGCTGTTTCTATCAGCGTTGACCCACCTGCCATGTGGTTATGCTTTCTGGTGCTCTGCGTGCTCTGACTTTCCACACTGGATGTGTTTTATGGACCCGCTTCTTGAAATAGTATCTGTGGTGTCCATAATTTTCAAATTATTTTTCCTTAATTAGGTTGAAGTCAGCTGCTATCCCCAAGACACACCTCACAGCCTGAGACCAGCATCAGAGCACACATGACCTTTCCTGGAAGCCTAAGGGAATCTAATAGGGCCCTGTGAGCCCAGCACATTCTGAGTCCTCAGATTGTCCTCTGCAAGCGAAAGAGAAGAATTCTTTGCCTCATAGCCCCATCTCTGGTGATTTCAAGCCCTTCCCAGCTTCATCCAACCCATTCTGGCTTCGTATTACAGTAGGGTCTAAAAAGTGGTAAGAAAATTACATTAGCAAACAGCGTTACAGGTCCCTGGGGTGTCATATGGCGCCCCTAATACGGCGTCCTTCGGCGGACTTTCTGGTCAGTGTTGTGAATTAAAATAGTGCCTGTGATCATAAAGACCTTGAAAAGAGTTCTGCTTTCCATTTTCAGACATGAAATTTAATGATGGTGCAAGGGACCAAAGATCTTGCATCCACGAGTGTGTGCGTTCAGTGCCTGCGATCTTGTATAAAATCTCGAGACCATCTCCAGATTTCACATAACGACACGGAGGATCATTCAGTCTTAAAGCAGCAGGCCACCAGAAAAGACCTCATGTTTACACAATTATTTCCGAAGGAGGAACCTGAGAGAGGGAAGGAGAATCCTGCCTGCAGGCACAGCCACTGTAAAGATGCTGTGTGGACACCGAGAGAGACTTGCTTTGAGTCGTCGTCCAGCCTCAGACTCCAAGTAGCTAAGATTAGGATCACGGGCCACCATGTCCAACTTGGAGTCTTCTTTCTGAGGTTCACACTCTGGCTCTCTATTGCCAGCCCGGGACTTATGTACTATGTGCCTCTCAGTTTCCTCATCTATAGAATGGGGATAAAAGTAATGCAATTTCAAGAGTTTGTTCTGAAGCTTAAAAGATACAATCAGGAGCAGCACTCAGAAGCGTTCCAGACACATTGTAGGAGGTCAGTAAATGATTGTTTCTCTTAGTATCGTCCGTCTTCTTTCAAAATCCAGGACTACAATCCCTCATCCAAAAATCTGTCTTCGAACAGGACAACTCACAGAATCACCTACACCTTTAAACTCACTGAGCTTTGACATAGCTTATTTGGCATTTGTAATACACGCCATGTTACGCATCATTCACTGTGTGTGTTTCACTGTGCATGTGTGTGACTTCTTAATTAGAGTGTACACTACTTAAGGATGGAAGGGATTCAAAGAATTTTCTCCAACTTTTAGTGTATCTAATACAATCATTTCCAAATAGTAGGCTCTCAATGAATATTTGTTGATTAAGACATTAATAAGTGTCCTGAAAGACACTCATAGTAACGTTACAAACTGTTTAGTTAGGGATAAGCAAAATAACTAGACTGGAGACTCTGAGGAGGTTTTTCATCAGTCCCTCCAGAGAGATTGCCAATTTGTCCCATCCGTTTAGGAGACTGGTATTTGAATGGCAGTCTTAGACAACACGAAGAACATGCTAGAAAGGGCAGAGGCACATCCTGCTATTGTTTGACAATTGGAGGATCCCGATCAACTTCTGAGATCGGCTAGACCATATCTCCCTCTACTCGCCTTTTTAATGTCCTAAAGATATCTCTTTGTAACAATCAATTGGAATTAAAGATGAGCACAGACATTTCAAGCTAAGTCTCTTAATTAAACATACATCTGAAAGCCTTAATTTAACATATTACCTAAAGCTCCAGGCTCTCAAGACATTTTCCTTTACAACAAGTGTAATTGCACCTAGTCTTCCACTTCAGGTGGGAAACGGCGTGTGGGGTTCTCATGTTCTTTAATGGAAAAGTAAATTTTCTATTATACAACAACATCGAAAATGCAAACAGTTTCCATTTATTTTCAAACCTAAACTATCTATACAAAGCAAGTCATGAAGACTTTTTAAATGCTTTTTGAGATGCTCAAGCCAAGTCATCGAAAACACAGAAGAGCTGAAGAAAAGCATACATTATGATTTTTGATTTGTGAATAACTATCATTTGGCTTTCTCAGGGTTCTGGTAATGGGAAAAATCCAGTAATACTAAAAAAGCCATATTATTCTCTGAGAAATAAAAATAAAGTCTTTTTCTATTGACTAGAAATATAGATAGTATTCTAGGGAAAATAGTGAAAGCTGTACTTTCTGTTTTTCCAAAGTTAATTTTCCATTATTATGCCAACTTAAAAAAATCATAAAAATATTTGTATTTAATTTTTAAATAGCAAATTTTAATACTTTTGGTAAAAACTTTTTTCTTTTCTTCCTCCTTTCCCCCCTCTCTCCCTCACTTCTTTTTTTTTCTTTGTTATTTATTTATATTTCTTTTAATTTTACAGGTAATTCAGTAAATCATTTTTGAATAATTTCTACTTGGGCAATAGGAAATATTATTTTATATTATAAGTAGTTGAAAAAATAGAAATGGCAAGAAGCAAGAGAATTAAATATTATGCCCAAGTATAGTACAAGAAGTTGGATGATTTGGAAGAACATTCTGAAAACTGGTCACACCTCCTCCACTGGACCAATAATTCTTTGGTGTGTTGTATCTGAACATTAGGAAACAAACAACAAGAGATTTCAAAGAGTACCCAGGCATTAATTGCCACAGGGAAATGTACTAAAATATCAAAAATATAAAACATATTTAGATGCTTTCATCCTTGCATTAAGAGTGGTCTTTCTACATCTGTGCAGGCATGTATTATGCTTGGTATAAAATGATAAAGCATACATACAATTTGAGAACCTGACTGTATAAGATGAAAGCCACAAAGAATAACAATGTTTAAGTCAAAACAGAGAAACCATTTTCACTGATTTAAAATAACTTTCCTTCTTCCTCTTCCAATGTCATGCCAAGCAATTCATTTAGATAGACTCGCTTATCTGATTTATATGCAGCTGTTGTGTTTATGGGTGATGGGGAATTTTTTCTCAGTGTTCCAATGAGCTTTTAAAAAGGATTATGTTCTACCAGAAAGCTAAGAATGATGTTTAAACATGGCTTTCTCAGGGTTTATCTGTCAGTGATTGAATTTGAGTATCTCCCAGGAGTGAAATATTTGATTATGAAACTTTTAGATTGCACTTCAAATGTCACTGCATAAACATTTCTTCCAGCCGATGTGAAGAGCTAAACTGCCCAAACAGGCTCCTGGTGACATTGATGGGGATACTTAGTATCAGCAGCTAAAATAACCCCTAATACTAAAATGTAGAAATGTTACCTGTGAACAGAGGGACATTCTGGACTTGGGGCTGATGCCTGTCTTTGAAGTCCTCCATTTGGTTTTGGCTCTTGAAATACGTGCCCCTCTTGCACCCTGTATTTTCCTCAGGAAGGGTGCAGCTCCCTGTTATAGGAAACAGAAAGCTAACACTTTTTGAAAATGACCGATGAATCCCACGGCTTAATAGATGGCAAGTAATCAATGGGGCATGAAGGGTGTTGGGCTGGAGCTGCCTGACAAAGCCGATACTAAAACAATCCTACGGCAGCAGTCCGAATGAAGAATGCGCCAAATTGACCACGTCCTCTTTGGTGATCAGTTAAGTGATATTAGTACACATTTCTCAAATAAAAATCATTACCTATCATTTAACAAGTCCCATCGTGAATTAGGTTGTTATTTGTCCAGCATAAACACCATACAGAATAACTGCCTTTCTTCACGAGTGATGCACACTCCTACACAAAAAAAGGTACAGCTAGTTGTCTCTGGAAATCCTCAAACATTTTCATTTAAGAGGGTTCCCCAGACTAATCTGCGGAATGATGAGGTCATTGGTCTTGGGCTTTTGCTCACTTTTTATTTCTCTTCTTTAATCTCATTTTCTTCATTTTCTTTATTATTGAGAGGGAGGCGAACTCACAAAAACCTGTTATCTATTATCCTTGTTCCAAATTTTGCTGGTTCTCAGTCCCCAGGGTTTGAAGTCAATATGTTTGGTAATGACTTTTTACAAAGAAAAAGGAAAAGAAACAGAGATTGGATTTCAAGTGTTATGATAAATGTATATCTGAACTTTCAGCTGGATTTGGCTTAAAGAACTCAGCATCAATTGCATAGAAAGGCATATCTTCTGAGAAAGAGAAATCTCTCAGAACACTAAATAAAATTCTCTCTCTCTCTGTACACACACACACACACACACACACACACACACACACACACACCACATACATTCCCAACCTGGTAAAAATTTAGGGACCTACTTACCCATATTACAAACACAAAGAAATTGATAAGTGTTCATGCTCCTTTGGAGAAACCAGAGTTTATGCCGCTTATGGCTTTTTTTTCTCCTTCAACTGATTTACTAATTGGCTTCAAATTAGCTTTATTGCTTGCATTTTGTTGGCTTATCAGGGTGAAATAGATGAAGAGGACTCTTCTGTATTAAAAAATATGTTAAAATGTGTTAAAAACCCCATTGGCAAAATGCATTCTAAAATGTAATCTGTTTTGGAAACCAGTATGCAATAAAAATACTAAAACACCACGTAGTATGGGGGAGGTGAGTGAAATGGCAGTATTTCCTGAAAAAGAAAAATAAAATATTAGAAGTATCAGTTTTATCAATTCCTATCTGTAAATAAGGAGCATTTTGCTGAATGTAGAAAACTTTGGAAATTAACTTGAAATTTGAACTTCAAATTAACATATTGTATAGATTTCCTATACTCCAAAAATTCCTAAGTATTTTATACTTTCTATTCCAGATGGTTGTGTAAAAACATACACATGATGTCTGTACGTGTGTGTATGAGTATATAAGCCATATACTGCAGAATTATGTTTCATTCAACTGTGGACCACGTATACACAACAGTGATCCTCCACTGACCACTACCTCACAGCCAGCGACATGGCGAGGCCCGCAATTTATCTAGGTAGACTCTGATTCGCACAATGGCAGAATATTCTCACCACACATTTCTAAACGTGCCCCCATCAGTAAACATACAACTTTATGTATGTGTATACAATTTTGTGCCTTTTTTTCCTAATTGGAAACTAAATTTTGCAATAATTTGAACTAGCCCATTTCTTATCATCTTTTAATACTTGGTCGGGACTAGAAAGCTGAACACCCCTGTGGAAAATTCTTACACTGATTGTATTACAGTTTTTCACTCCCAATCCTAAACAGAGCATTTTCAAAGACACTTGGAGTGGCTGTCTTTGCCTTTAGTGGTGTGATCCTCAGCAAAGTGCTTGCTTGGTGCTGCCAAATGCTTCCAGAGACTCTTACAATGTCCAGAGCTGTTGACCTCCCTGGGGCTGTAAACTGGGGGGAAGAGGAAACAGGGTGTGGGGTGGCTATTTTCCTATCCCGGTGCTAACAGTTTTCTTGCCCCAACACCTGGGAGGCCTGTTCCACACCAGAGTTCCTTTCTCCCAAAGCCCACGGCTGGCCAGGTGCATCTGATGCCTGCCAGTTCTCAGCCATGCAAGCTGGGGGAACAGGTGTCATCTCTTGACTAGCTTGTCCCATGGACCGAAGGGCTTCTGCTTTTGTTGGAATAGGTGGAGGCTATCTAAGCGCAGCTGGATGTAGACACAAAGTCGTTCAGATCAGAGAAAAAAAAGTCATCTGAAACTGCTAAACACACTCAAAAAGAGAAAAGCAAAACGGCACTTTAGCCAGGCACTCGCCAGATGTCTCTGCTCCGATCTGACGGCGAAGTAGAGCACAGTGGTGATGCTGAAGGCCCTTAAGCGCTTGCTATAGATTTGTTATTAATTAAAAATTCAGCAAGGGAAATCTCAGGTTCTTTGAAGAAATGCTTATCTATTTCCCCGTATGAGAAGGCGCTCTTATAAATTCTATTTTGTGATACTCGTAGCAACGGTTTGGGAGAATGAATTAATTGTTGGGGGAATGAAGTGGGGACACGAACACAGAAGGAAGTCCTACCCAAAGAACAATTAAATGAGATAGGTCATATGATCAGGGTTGAATATATTCCTGGTGATTCTCCAGGTTCCTTTCTTTCTGTAGGACAGAATTTGAGGAAAATGTTACTTTCCTAAGGATTATTATTTAAGTCTACATGTGTATTAAAATTTTGAAGGTCTGGAAATCAAAATTGGTCTGATATTAGGGAGTTAAGGTTTCCTTCAGCTGGCTCTTGTATTGCAAATTGACTCGTGGTTCTGTTGCCTGAAATTCTAGAGTACTATAAATCAGTTCAGTGATTTGAAGCACATTTTCCAATACTAGAATCTTTAGCGATATAATGAAGGAGACCGAAAGGCTCAATATTCTGGGTGTGATGAAGCATGCCTACAATCTCAGCACTTGGGAGGCTGAGGCAGGTGGATTGCAGAGAGTTTGAGGCCAGTCTGGGTGGCATAAAGAGTTTGAGGCCAGCCTGAACTGCATAGTGAAACGCTGTCTCAGAAAATAGAAAGGAAACACAATAAAAGAATCAAACTAAAAATAAAGTAAATCAGTAATATTTATAATACAGGTCACTATTAAAGTAAAAAGATGTTTTCCAATATCCATAAAGCATGAAGAAGTTGTGGCATCTTTCTCTGGGCAAGTTTAGCACTCTGAGTGTCAGTACAATCTCAGGCATGTTTATGATGTTCGAAAGCTCAAGGTGTCGAATTGGAGGGCTCAACACACTGTCTCATGTGGCAGCTTAGTTCTGGACTACTAGCCCGTCCGTGTCTTCTATCCAGTATTCGGTGCTACCCCAATATTTCCTTATATTACTCTTACGAAGTTGTATCAAAATTAGCGTCTTAGACATTGATGCATTTACGAGGTATACGTGCAACAGTAATGTTTCCACTCGGGAGTAGAGATCCTCCGAGTCATTGGTGCACAATCCATGTCACGGAGATGATCATTCTTTCCACACTGCCAGCACTTGTACCTATGTGATGTAGAGAAAAATAAAGAAGGGACACCATAGGAAATCATGACACATGTCCTGGTGGGGGGAGAGAGATTTTTAAAAGTTCTACACTAGAGATTAGATATTATAATATTCCATCCTAGAAAAGAATTAGCAGTATCCTGTAAAGTAGGTAAAATCTACACATAAACACATACAGAGTAGATATGAAGAAAGCTAGCTACAAAAGAGTGATTGCTGCATACTATAATTTGCATGAAAAATGGGACAACGCTCTAACACAGTTACTTCTTTTAGAACTCCCAGCATCAGGATAGAAAAATATATTTAACCCTCATTCACCTCAAGTCAATGCTAATCACTCCATCTTAAATGACGATCCATAGATGCCAGCAGAGAACACAGGAGTGTGGCCTGGAACGTGAGCTCCCATGCGCGGCCTTGGAAATGGGCTGCTCGGACCTCTCTCCAAGAGAACCCGCTGGGACGTGGGCAATTAGCTGAGAGTCTCAGGCTCCGGCGCTCTGGGGACGTGTGGCACATTTAGGCAGAGGTCGTTCTTCCCTGGGCATCGCAGACAAATTCTGAACAGGGCTGTGTGGTGGAGCCTGGCTATGTGCACCCAGCTCCTCCTTGAAGAATCCTCATGCTGCTCCCTCCACCGGACAGCCTGTGAGCTTCTCCGAGCTACACCAAGTCAGAGTCTCCCCCACAATCCTTTTCACACCCGCCTATGTTTCACAGTCATCAGGGTGGCTGCTACCTCTAGCTTCTCACCCGACACTTCTTCCTCCTCCCTTCCTCTTCATCTTTCACAGGACTTACCCCAAATCTCTTGCACTTCTGCTTTGTCTGGATAGATACCTGCTTTTTACAAGATCCAGACTAATACTTAGGGTTCTTGCATGCCCTACTCTAAGCCAGGCATGGTGACACACCCCATAATCCCAGCACTCTGGGAGGCTGAGGCAGAAGGATTGCCAGTTTGAGCCAAGTTTGGAAAATCTAGCAACTTAGTGAGACTCTGTCTCAAAGTAAAAATTTTTTAAAAAATGGGTTGGGGACATAGCACAGTGTGAAGGTTCTAGGTTCAATCCCCAGTCCTGAAAAACAACTACAAACATGTCTTAGTACTACATAATGAGATATTTACTTAATTTCTCTCTCTTTCACCACCTTTATTTTTTAGAATCTCTTCAATTTTTCTAAAAACAAATAAAATTCTGAGCTCTTATACATTGGAAAAAAGTTATTTTAATGTTGCCTATCACTATTAAAGTTCTCCTGGGATTATGAGCACAACTTTATGTTTTCAGAAATTCGGAAACATTGCTTTCTAGTTCTAGTGTTCTTGAAATCTCTAATGACAACCTGGAATTTAGTTCTTTGTAGTAAGCTGTATTGATTCCTTAGGATGCCTAAAATTTTTAATATAATCTTAGTTTAAAAATTTCTCAGGCTGGGGGTTTAGCTCAGTGTTTAGAGTGTTTGCCTTCTAAGCACAAGGCACTGAGTTTGATACCCAGCAAAAAAAAAAAAAAAAAATTTCTGGAATATATCCAGACATAGGTCTATTTTTCCTTATCTATTTTCTCTCAGCACACAGTGAACATATTTACCCTTAAGACTGACATATAGCTGTCATCAGTTCTGGAAAACTGTCTTTTACTATTTCTTTGATTATTTTCACTACTTCACTGACTTCTACTCTTTTTAATCTCTATTATAAAAATGTCGAGTTTCCTTATTGCTAACCTGTATGTATTTCTATCATATTTTTGAAAATTGTTTTGTGATGATTTCATAATTTGTGTATTTCCTCAACTTCTTCTTTTGGCTTTTTTGGCAAGTGTATTTCTAAGAAGTCTGTCATTTTCTCCCTTCTGATTGTTTCTTTCTAATAGAAGCTTTTGATGTTCCATAGATAATAGTCTGTATCAATGAATACTAATGAATTAAATAAGGTAATAGCTATGCCTAGGGCAAAATAAATACAATTTATTATTAATTGGGTTCATGATTTCCTATCATTTTTGTTAAACCTCTTCTTAAAGTTATACTTTAAATTCATACTTTGACTGGATCCACTTAGGATAAAATATCCAGTTCTTATACAAGGTTTACTAGTAGTACATATTTAACTCTGGTTTCCTTGGCTGCTTAAGTTTATACTTTTCTCCCCCAAGACTGTAACTCCTGTGCATACAAATCTACTTACGTTTTAATAACCTAAGATAATATTTCCTCAAAAACTTCACCCACTCACTGCTCATTTTTCCGTGAATGATTAATGGTGATAATTTGTGTAGAATCTTCTACTGAAAAGCACATTAAATAACAACATTGCCAGCGCAGCCTCCTCATATCTCATTACACTGCAGAGCAGTACTTGGAATAAGTGCTGCTAATTTAACCATTTGAAAATCATCGAAGTTGTGTCTGTGAAGAAATGGATCAGGTAAAAGATGTTAATAAATACAGTGCTGACTATATTACCCTTGTGACAAAGGTAGTACCATTAAATGTTTCAGTTCTAGAAACAGCAGACCGGGTTCTGATGCCAGTTCAGTGGTATCCTCCTGGACAGACTACTGAATTTCTCAGAGCCAGTTTCCTCCCTGGATTGTAAGAGGACTAACAAATACAGTACATATGAAGTGTTAGTATAGTAACCAGTACACTGTAAGCATTCAAAAATAATGGTCATTACCATAGATGAATTGAATGGCTGGCAGTGTCTCAGGAAAATTAGTCCCTTTTCTTCTAAAAAAGGGTTTTATTTTCTCCTTTCTTATTATGTCATTGTCTTTGGTTTTCAACTAGAATGATCCTGTGACTTGCAGTAAAATGGATGGAACTGGAAAATATCATGTTAAGTGAAATAAGTCAGACACCGAAAAACAAGTACCACATGTTCTCTCTCATACGTTAAAGCTAAAAACGTTGATTGAAAGTAGAAAAGTGATTATTAGAGATTGGACAGAGTTTTGGGGAGGGTGGGAAAAGTCAGATTGAATTTGATGAGTGATGCTATACACATGTACAGACACATCTCACTAAACTCCACTAACAATTAATGAACGCCATGTACAGTTGGTACAGCACTTACCTAGCAAGCATGAGGCCCTGGCTTTGATCCCCAATCTCTTTTCTCAAAACAATTATTTTTTGTGTTCTTCCAACTGTACTCTTAGAACGAGGCCACCAAAAATTGCCATCCCTGTTACTGGGCAGGATCAGGAAGGACTTTGCATATTGTGTTCTATCCAGTGAGGAAATCGTGGGGACACACAGTGTCTAAAATGTAAATGTTTTCAAATTACAAACCTACCCAAACATTTGAGAGGTAGAATCCAACATATTCTTCTGTGAGTAAAAGGAGAATTCTTGTAAACATAAGGTGAAGCACGTCGAGAAGAAGAGGCAGGCTTGGAATGAAGAGTGCCGGAGTCCAGAGGAAATGCACTTCGTACCGACCGAGTGAACGAACCTGCAATGGCAAAAACATCGGCCCTGTAACCAGCGTATGGTATGGATGCGCGGCGTGACACTCATTTCTCTGATTAGGAGAAAAAGAATAAATAGTATGAAACGAAGGACACTGGGGAAAGGGAGAATGAAGATCGCGCTCTCACAGTCATGACTGCTGGCCACTCCTGAATCGGCTGGTGAGACCCCCAAGGGAACAGTGTTCGCTTCGCCCCTGGGAATGTGGATCCACCCACTGCTGCTTTCCAAGATCGAGCAGGTATGTGGTGGCCACCAATAATCTGCTTTCATCTGTGTGGCTAAAATTCTGAGTTTTCTCCTAAAACAGAGGACATGGTAAAACAAATTTAGACTCATTGGAGTTATAGAGAAAACCTTAGGTCCGTTGGCAGGAAGGCCAGTGAAAATTCTGCAAACAACTCTGAATTAGACTAGATCTACAATATCCTTGCTGTGAGTTTTGTCCAGTTCTAGACTCTTGAGCCAGCTAGAGATATTCCTGGTCTTCAACATGTTTCAGATGCAGCCCTTTTCAGATTTCCTTATTACCACAATCCTGCTGTTTCATGAGCGCCTCCATCAGAGAAACAAAATGGAAAATGAAAAGGAACACAGCCTAAGCCAGGAGTGGTGGTGCACACTTACAATCAGAGCACTCTGGGAAGCTGAGTCAGGAGGATCACAAGTTTGAGCCCAGTGTGGACAATTTAAATAAGAAAGGTAGATATGTGTAGCTCAGTGACAAGGCCCTGGGTTTAATCCAATACCAGACAAAACAAGCAAACAAACAAACGAGCGGCCAGTGTTAGCATGTACTCATGGGTTTGGTAGAGGGGAAAAGACAAAACTCTGGATGAAACAGTTTCCACAGTTTTGTATGTATTCACAGATATGTGGTCGGGCTCTCGACCATGAGAAATGGTTATGATTTCCTTTATAATTTTATTCTACGCTCAATGTCTCCGTTATTCTAAACTCACTACACTGCCTGCTTTATTTCCTAATTTAGCTAACAGTGTTCCTTGGGCTTTAGAAATCCTTGAGCTTTAGAAATAGCCTCACCCCAGCTCTGATTCCTGTGCCGTGAATGCAGGGGAGACCTGGCAAAGGGGCTGGTGCCTCGGGATCTCTGTGGGAGGTGGGGGGGCGTGAACCCCACTCCAGCTCCACCCAGATGTGAGGGAAGAAGCCTATTAGCGGATCACAGAGCTCCTTCCTTCCCTCTTGGCAGGAATGTTGCTCAAAGTCAGCAGGTGCTTAATGCTGTTAAATTTATGGGTAGTGAAAGCTGTTGGATTTCTTAACATCTGGGTGACATAAATTATCAGCAAAAAATTTTGGCCCAACATAGTTGGAAAGTGATTTTGAAATCCATGGAAAGCCATTAACTAACCTTTCCCGGAATGTGTTTATTTCTGAAAGTTTACCCTCCGTGATGGTGTATTATCCTTGGATGCGCTGACAGATCTGGACCCCGAGGAACAGGGGTCCAGCTCGGACAAAGCGCAGCCACAGCAACCTCCCTTGGAGACCCCCAAGACAACACAGAGCATCTTCAGTTTAGACGTTTGCAGTTTTCAATTTTATGATTTTCTCATGCTCAGAATTCCTAATAAGTAAGCGTAGAACTAAAGTACCAGCTTGTAAATGACTTCCATTGGTAATTTCTCCTTTTAACTAAATGTGATATTGAGAGCCACTTTTCTTCCCCTTTCTTTCCTTTCTGTCTGTTCTTCCATTACAATAGGTAATCGAAGGTACGACCTGTCAGGCAGGACTTAAAATGTGAAATAAAACGGGGAGAAAGGAATTGGCCTTTCCGCAGAGTAATTGGCTCTCCATGTAACATTATCCATCCATGTTGCCTTTGTCTGCATTTGTCCCTTTCCTGCCAAGCCTGCTAAATGCATAGAGGCATTTCTAAGTCCCTTCTTCAGTTTCAATTTAACATGGTGCTGTGCATAAAAAACTATCATGCTAATGTTTCCATTTGCAGAGGGGACCTTTTGAGCTTGAAGTGTACTATCTATTTCTTTATAACAGGAATGGAAGAAGTATATAATATTGGCTTAAAATATTGTTCTTTTCCATGCTTCTCATATCAATTACATAATAATGATTGGATTGAACGGATTACAATGAAAAGCAGCACAATATAAAATACACTAACATGTTTTCACATGATGTCTTGGGAAGAGTAATGGACCTATGAAGATTGCTGGGTACAATCTTATTCTTCACTCTGCTTACACTGACCCTTAGAAAACTGTGTAAAACCCGGAGTCACACTTCTCCTTACTTAGGGTAGAATTTGTTGTGGACATTGTAGATGACAGCCTGGTATCTACCGAGGCCTTTGTCCTACTGTTTAATAGTGATGCAGTTAGGGGACTTGATTTAAAATAAAAGGGGAAAATTTGATTGCCATACATGTTACCTAAACCCTTTTTGCTGGGAATTTTTAATATGCCATATATGTGTAAAACATAGTCTTAGGACTTTAATTATTTTATATGAGTATATTATATATCTCTTTGTGTGCATCCGTTTCATCTATATAGCTCTATTTTAAGGCATTACATGTCACAAACAGATTCATAAAATACACCTGGGCCTTTTATATAATATTTTGAGGTTCCTAAGAAATAATGCAATTAGTCCCAAAATATGTTTAAACAATATTTTTACCTTACTTCGAAACTTCAGTTCTTCCAGATTTTCCCCATTGACTGTTTGGGGAAATATGTACTTTAAAAGAAGTGTATTTTTAGCATGACACTTGCTCATGTGTGTATGGATGGTTTCTCCAAATTGTGCTCATTTACAAGAATATTTTAGGATGTTTTCACAAGAGGAAAGCAAAACCGAAGCCTTTCAGATAGGATCTATAATAACGCTTCACAACTGAAGATAGTTTTCTTGGGGTTTTTGCTCCTTGAAAAAAAGAACAATAATGCGCCAGAGACCCCAAAGGGAAATATATTGCTAATGGAAAAAATTGCCTTCATTCACTCTTTCTATTTAAGGGAGCTCTTGCTGCCAGGTTATAATGAGAACATAAAGGTCTAATACAAAACCAATCAGGGGAAGGAGGCAAGAGAAAGGAACCCAGAAAACGCAACATCTAATCCAGATGTTTGCATTTGTAGGGTGGTTTTTGTGAAAAAAATAGCCAACAAACCTTATCTTTTGCATCCTCCCTAAGTCTCTATTCCATGAGCAAATGAAAAACAATTAAGAACTTATTCAAAGTGCAACACTTTTACATAATTTAGTTAAACTGCATTTACATGTAACAGAATCTCAGGCATGAGACAATTTCTTTATAATGAATGATCTAATTGGTGGAAAGCTCTAGAAGAATACAGACAAAAGCAACATCCCATAACAGTCTTTTTCCCACCAAGAAAAATGACCAAATAGTAATTTTGTTATCTCTTCATCATTAAACTAAACACTTTTTTTATTTGATGAAATTAAGGGTAAATCTTTAGACTTAAAAAAAACAAAACAAAACAGGCTGTTGTCCAGTAGGAAATGTTATATTATTGTTTCATTTGTAATAGAGGAAGAAGAGGGCTTTTTTTTTTTTAAAGGAAGGAGCAAATTAGTCTCAGGGAGAAACCAAGAGAAACTTAATAATTAAATAAACAATGCTTAGCAACAAACATTAAAAGAACACACAGAACAGAGGAAGAGGTGAATGACCTTTCGAACCATCTGTCCTTGCCTTTTTCATAGCCTTTGGGAATGCATTTTGGGGAAAGCAGTCATAATACCTCAGAGAAGTATACATTCTTCATATGGCAGTTGCTTTGTGTGTTCTGTAACATGACGTCCTCTGGAAGGTTATGCAGAACTGTATGATGTGTGCTCTTCCCGTGTGGCCGAGGAGGAACTGATCCTGTGGGGATCTTGGTGTAGCCTCTGCTTCTCCTGCCCGGATGCCTCCTTCATGCCCGGCTCTCTTTATCCTGGCATCTTACTCCGTAATTTGTGAGATGGCTTTGGTAAATCTAAGTACTGGACTGAAATCCCACATAAAGTAATATAGTCGAGTTACCTACATTTGCAGTATTCACAAATAGATTCGTATGAATTTACTGAATCTAAAGCTTGTTTGGATTTTCATATGGAAATGCAGTATTTTCTGTTTTGGAAATGTTGCCTTATCTTGAATCCCCCCTAAAACGAGGCCTAATCCAAGGATCGGAGTGCAAGTCCTTGGTTTGAGAACTGCAGAATCTTCGGAGGGAATCAGGGGAGTGATACAGGAAATGGAACAGTCCAGTAAATGGTCCATGGGAGACCCGGGCTCATTTGTAGGGGGCACTCTGGAAATCAGTGTAAGACAGGTACTTTGGAAGTCATCCCCCTGAGGGGTGTGGCGTTTTACACTAAGTGCTGCTGGCTATCAGGCGAGGACTGTAACAGAGCTGCCATCTGGGTGTGCTAACTCACCAGCTCCTGGAGTCTATGCACACGGGCAAAACGGCACCCGAAGGCCTGCATCAGTGACAGGATTATCAAGTAATTATAAGACGAACATTATTAGCATTTGAAAACAGGGCAAAATCGAAATAAATGAGGAATGCACACAAAATTAAGAACTACTGATATAAAAACAGTACCAACACCAATATAATGAACTAACATTTAATGACATACAATATGGAATATACAGGTAAAGGGACTGAACTTTTCATTTTCTTTATGCTTTTCTGTATTTTATATCATAATACTACACTGTAAATACCACAGAATATTATATTGTTGTCGATATATTGTGTTACTACATTAGCTTCTTACAGGAATATCTGTAATATAGGCTCTACTCCATGAGCCAATCGGAAGGCTGATCTAATTTTCTTGCTTTATAAAAACTAGACAAACCCGTGTAACCCACAGGTGTGTATTCACCAAAAAGTTGAATAAATAGAAATCTCTTGGGAAATTAAATGGGACTTTTCCCTATAACTTCTGTTTTATATATTTTGCTTTAGAAATTATAAAACAATCATATGTACTGCAAATGTTTCAGATTTGTATTTTGAATCTCTTATTCAATGACCATAAAGAAGAGAATATATTTTACCTACAGATAGAAATTACACAGAATCCAGCTGTACAGAGAGGAATTTTATCTATCATTGTATTTCAGTAGTCTATGATACACTAAATCTCAAAAGAAATATATATAAAAGAAATATTTTAAATGTCTACATTGAAGTGTGAGAATATTTAATGTAATATGTATGCAATATAATATTATATATGTAAAATGTAAATATTTGCAATGTTTATATGTTATTGTTACAGAAAATAAGCATACTGTAAAATGTACTTATGTAATATCGTACACATATATATGCATATGTAATATATTACAATATATGATATTATGATATATTAATATATATGATATGTAATGTGATTTAGAAAGTCAATATTTTGGTATCTGAGGTAAGAAATTTTAACAATTTATCCATATTTAATTTATAATTAGAAAATCTTATCAGTCTAGGACCAATTTTTTTTTTTTCTAGGACCAATTTGTAGACAAATCTTGAAATTTATTAGGGCAAAATGTTTGCCTAATAACTTTCTTAATCTAAAATGCAAATCTTACACAGTTCAAAAAGTGAATTCCATTTGCATTACTGTCACAATCTACAGGGTTTAGTAGCCGCAACAAATATGTAAATAACAAACTTTAAAGCTAATTAAAATGCTTCAACTAATTTGTTTATTCTCTAAGTTACTGCCACCAAGGCCAAGATAAACTAAATATGTTTATTTTACATTTATAAAATAAATGATTACGAGTAACTCATTTTTTATTGCAGGTCTTAGTCAATGTATTATTTCTGTAACTACCAAGGATTTCCATCAAGAATTTGGAAAAAATAAAAATGATACTAATGGAATACTGTATTGTTGCCTAACACAGAGTTTAAAATGATATTGGCTCTTTCAAATATTTTAGAGAAGATGGTACACTATTAATACTCATTTGGTAAAACAGCCTATTAAAATGTTAAATATTCATTTGTACCTTAGGAATTTGTCTATATACTTTCAAAAATTCCATTTTCAATCACAAGAAGATGTAAATTGACCCAGCCAATTAATGCCAAGGGGAGCTAACTTCTACGGTAGAACATAATTTAAAAGTATTGATTTAAATTTCAAATTTTGCTTTGAAAAGTAAAGACTAGAATTGTTGTTAACCTAGATAATAGATTCTATTATAGAGAGATACATCTTTGAAATACAATTAATGGGACTTCTGAAATAAATTTAAAATTAAAATCTACTTTTCATTTACTATTTGACAATGACTGCTAATTGCTAGACCAATCACTCTTCTCTAGATTTTTCTACAGGAAAATATCCAACTTCTTTTGTATAAAAATTATCTCCCAGAAAATTGATGACACTACTTAGCCTGTCTCCTGGCCAGATTATGTCCTTACAGCTTTGCCCAGTACAATGTAGGATGATGGAAAGAACCCTTAAAGTTAGAAAGACAGCCTTCCAATTCTCTTCTATCTTCCCAGGTGGAAGCTCCAGGCTCAGGACGGCAGAGACACAAGATAAAAGGACCTGTATTTTTGCAAATTTTGAAGTCACCCTATTAGTCCCATACTGTCTACTAGTAGACTCCCTTTCCATGAAGGAAGAATAAACCTCTACCCTGTGTAAGCTACTGGTTTTATTTGTCTGATTTCTGCTTTGTGCAGCCAAACCTTAAATGACACAGCTCCATCGTCATCATGCCGCTCTTTATCAGGAATTTTAATGATAAACTATTTTGACAACCACAGTGGATGATTTCATAGGGTCAAGATTTGATGACATCGCAAACTTATCTTTCATCAAGTAAACCTTTTTAATGTCAGGGAGGACAGCATTCTTTAGAAAGATTGTTGGTCAGAGATCATTTTTACTGTTCATCTGCGTAGATATCCTGTATCTTATGCTCTTCACTTTAATTTTCATCTACCAATTAGGATTTCTCCCTGCCAAATTTCTTGGCCATGTAATGAGAAAGAAAATTTCCCAGTGAGGTAACCATCAATGCCAGAAAGTTTTAGACTTATAAATACTCGATCAAACACATTTTGAAAATTGTCACTTTTAAAATTTTTTTAGTTTTTAAATTTTTAAAATCCAATATTTGGGGGCTTTTTTTAAATTTTGAAATAACTATATAGTCAAAGATGTATTTATTCCTGCCAAAAATATTTATAAGTGTTACCGTTCTTGTCACAGAATATGTTGTTTTCCATTGGTCTTTAGCATTTCATCTCTCAAAAAATAAGCATTCTTTTTCATATGTGTATTCTTTCATCGTTTTGGTAAGCAGCTTTTGGTCCAATCGGAATGTTCTCTTAAAAGAACAGACTAGTACAGGTGTCTCTATCTTTCTCTGTTCCACTCTCAGAATAAAATGCTGGCAAATTTCTGATGCCATTGTTGTATCTGCTATATAATAAATCTTAGCTACGAATTAAATTAAGCTGCCCAAGTCATCTTCGGATTTAAACACCAGCAGGTTGTTCCTCACCAACATGAGCTTCGCAGGACTCAAAGCCTTCTGTTTGGAACAATGAAGCCTTGTCTTACAGCCAGCACCATTATAGTAGTAGGCTGATCAGGAACCTGTTTGCTCTCTTCTTCCTGCTTCAGCGCTGGCATCCCAGTTGCATAGCAACTTTGCAGGATGGGGTGGGCGGGGTCTCTCCTCTGTCCAGTTTCCCCTTTCCTGTGAGTTCTTTCACTTCCATCTTGGGGAAAGCATCTTTGTGCTTTTCACAGAGCACAAACATGGAGCAGGGCAGTTTCTGGCATCTGCCTATCTCTGCCTTTTCCCTCTTTCCTAGTCCTGCTTCTCTTCAGCCAGCCGATGCTGTATATTCCCCAGTTCTGTGCTAGGCTGTGCCGGCATGTGAGTCACACTTCATGGATGATGTCATGGAGCCCCAGTAAAGAACCAGTCCAGACCACAGTGGACCAGCACAAAGTGGCCACTCCCCAGCTTCCTTCTGATCTCCGGCAGTGATACCACTGGCTCCTTCCCAGAGCTTTCCCTCCGTATTCTTTGGAATCACTCTATTTCTCTCTCCCTCTCTAAACACTCACCTTTGCAATTTTACAACTTTAATATAAATAAATATACAAAAACCCTGCTTGGAGTATCCTGTGCATCAGTTTATGAAGGAATGACGTCTATATCCTCTACATCAATTTAAGAATAAATGACACCCATACTACGTTGAAACGTTGAATCCAGGAATATTACATATCGCTCCAGCTTGGGATCTTCTTTTATTTCTTTAAGTAGGGTTTTGTAATTTTCAATATCTTTTAGAATTATACCTATTTCATTTTCATGAGAACAGTAAGTGCTTTTCATCTTTTATTTGGCTTCTGCTTGATCTTCATTAATATTTAGAAATGCTATGACTAATACATGTTGATCTTATTTCTTTCAACCTTACTAAACTCACTCATTTGTTCTTAGAATTTTTTTGTATAATTCTTTGAAATGTGTTTATAGAAAATCCAGTTGTCTGTAAATAAAGATGGATTTACTTCTTCCTTACCAGACTGCACTCTTTATTTCTTTTTCTTGTCTTATTGTGCTGAGTAGGATCTCCAACGCCACTTTAACCAAAAATGATGACAGCGGACACCCTTACTTGTTACTGGTATTGAAGGAAAGCTGCTGGTCTTAAACCATCCGTTACGTTAACTGCAGGGTGTTTTTAAAATACTCTTGTGAAGCTGTAAAAATTTCCTTATGTTCCTATCTTTTGGAAATTATCACAAATGGGTTTTACATTTTGTCAAATTCAGCACTCAGAGTTGTAGGATTATTCTTTAGACTTATAATGTGGTGCATTACTTTGATTCATTTTCAAATACTAAACCATTTTCAAATACTAAAGCACTTATACACACCAGGAATAGATCTTGCTTGGTGAAAGAATATTATTCTCTTGATATAGTGCTAGATTCAACATGCAGAGTTTTTGAGAATTTTTGTACCTCAGTTCATGAGAGATACTCAATTAGAGTTTTGTTTTTCTCCCTCCCTCTTCTTTTCCTTTCCTTCCTTCTTTCCTTCCTTCATTTCCCTTCCTCCTGCTTTTCTTCCACCTCCTTCCCTTTATTCCTCTCCCCCTTCCCGGTTTCTGCTATCAGAGTAATTCAGCTTCATAATCTAAATTCAGAACCATCCTTTCTTCTTATTTTCTGAAAGTTACTGTGTAAAACTGGCATTAAAGTTTTAATAAATGCAAAATTTCTGGTGAAGCTATCTGGACCTGTAGATATCTCTTTTGGAGGATTTTTAACTGTAAATTCAAGTTCTGCAGTAGTTATATCTGCTCTGTGATCTCTTTCTCCTTGACTGAGTTTAGCACATGGATTTTCAAGCAATTGCTCCATTGCTTCAAAAGTATGGAATTTATAAGCACAACTTTGATGCAGTGTTTTTTTTTTAATTGTACTCTTAGCGGGTTTGCTATGATACGTTCTGATCTATTCCTGATAGTGAGGATTTGAGGTTTCCTCTTTTTGTGTCAGTGTTGCAGGTTAATTAATTAATTAATAATGAACTATTTGGAGAACAAAATTATATTCTATTATTTTCATGTTCTAATTTATTTCTGCTTTTATCTTTATTGTATAGTTTCTTTTACATACTCCTGTCTTCCTTTGCTTATTTCTTGAGGTTGGAAATTGTATTATTTATGTGAGACTTTCCTTCTTTTCAAATAAAAGTATTTAATGGTATTCATTTCTCTCTCAGGACTGCTTTAGCTGTACCCCATGCAATTTAATATATTTTAACTTTCTTGTAGTTATATACGTCCTAAATATTTCTTTGAGATTTTTTCTTTGACATGTGCAGTACTTACTGGTATATTTTAAATTTTTTCTGTGTTAGAAGACTTTATCTTTTGTCTTTCTGTTACTTATTTTAATTTTTTCATTATGTTTCAGAAGATACTCATTTCATGAATTATTTTATGTGTTATTTTATGACCCGGGGTATGATATATCTTGGTGAGCATTCTATGGGCTCTTGAGAAAAACATTTGTTGAGAGATCCTATGTTCTATAAATGTCAATTTTATTCTGTTGGTTGATGGTGAAGTCTTTAGTAACTGTGTGTCCCTGCTAATTCATCACGCAAGTCTAACAGTTTTGGAATGCTGAGATCCCCAACCACATGTTTGGATTTATCTATTTTTCCTTTTATCCTTATTAGTCTGGATCACATAATTTCAAGCTCTATTGTTCGGTAAATACACATTTAGGATAACCAGATCTCTTTTTGTATTATCCTTTTATGACTATGTAAGACTTGAATTTTTCTCTACTAATTTTTTCTCTGAAGTCTAGTCTATCTGAGATTAATACAGCCACTCCTGCTACATCTACTTTTAAAATAAATATTTTCATAGTATATTTTTGCCATCCTTTACTTTTAACCTACCTATGTTTTGGAGTTCAAAGTTAGGTTCTTTTACAGGGTGTATTCCTGGTGTATGCTTTTGCTAAAAGTCTCTTTGTTAATATCCGTGTTTTAATTGGTATATTTACGTCACATGTAGTACAGTAGAGCTTAAATCTACCCTTTATTTTCCATCTGTTCTTGCTCCTGCTTCCTCTTCCTCCATTTATTTGTTCTTGCATCCATGTAGGTTATTCCAACATTTATTTAAAATTCCATTTTTAATTGTTTATAATGTTTTTGCATATATACTGCCTGTATTTTTACCTTAGAATTTGATGCAGGTATCACAATATACCCATAAATGATAACAGACTACAAATATCAGATTTTACCACTTACCACAGCACACTAGCATCAGACTTTTACCACTCTGAGCAAGGTGTAGAAAATTTATTTGCTCTTGCACCTATTTTCCATTCTCACTTCACAAATATAATTTTAAATATTTCCTCTACGGACATAGTATCAGGTTATGTTACAATTTTTTTTTTGTTTCAAATACGAAATGTATTTTAAAAATATAGAGTGAAGTATACTTTATTACATCTGCCTGGCCTGTTCGTCTGTCCTCTCTAAAGCCTCAATTGTCTTATATTCTCATTTCATTTCTGTCTGGAAAGTCTTTGGTCATTTTCAAAGAGCTGACCTGCTAATGACAAATCCCCTCACTTTTCCTTCATCTGAGACCGTCTTCAATTTCCCTTCAGATTTGAAGGTTACTTTCACTAACTAGAGGACTCTAACCTGAATTTTGTTCTTTTTCTACCATTTGAAAAATGTACTGGTCTTACTTCTGGCTCTCACGGTTGTAGATGAGAAAGCCAGTGCTATGTGAATTTTTAAAATTAATCTTGGTGTTCATTCAGCTTCTTGAATATGCAGGATTATGTATGTCATCAAATTTGAAAATATCCCACAATAATTTCCTTAAATACATTTTCACCCCACAACCTTCCAGTTCTCTGTCTGGGACTCGGGTGCATAAATGTGAAGACATTTGTTAGTTTTCCGCAATTGCTGTGTCTCTGCTTCTTTCACTCTTACCATTATTTGTTCCTGAGTCTCTTTTCTTCCTTGTCTAAGTATTGAATAAAGGCCCGATATGTCCTGGAGTTCATTGATTGTGCCCTCAGTCGTCTCTACCACGGAGCCCACCTAGAAAGCATTTTATTCCAATTACTCTAATCCAGCCCTGTAATTTCTACTTGGTTAATTTTTACAGCTTTTATTTCTTTGCTAAGATTTCCTGGAGATGTTTTTATTTGTTTAAAAAGAATTTATAATTTGAAATATCATCAGATAGTTCCAACAACTTAGTCATCTCTATGTTGGCTAATTGTGTTCTCTTTTCTCCTTTAAATTGTGTTTTTCACGGTCCTTGGTATGATATTGAATGATTTTATTTGCATATACATTGGTCATTTTGAATATAAATGTAAAAGATTCCTAATTTTACTTAAATGTGTTTCATGCGGCAGGGCTTGATTTAGCATCTAATTCCTAAGTTACTTTTATGAACTGTAGTGACAATGACAATTTAATTTTTGAGCCATTGAAACTCTGTTCTTGTCAGTTTTGTTCTTCTGGCTTTGCTGGGGTTCTCGATGGGTCCTTGCAGGTGACACCTGTGACACCAGTGAAGGCCATTGTTGCTGTTGTGGTGGGGTGTGTCCTTGCCGCCCTGGGATGGTGATAGGGACCCTGCCAGTGCTGATGCTGTGGTGGTGAGGTCTGACGGATGCAGGGTCCGGGACCAGCCTCGCTGACGCTTCTGCTTTGAGTCCTCCATCTTGACTGAGCAATCCTGGTTGTCATTGCCTCTGGCAGGTCCAGGCTGCCCTAGGTGGAGAAGCACAGAAATCCCGGGAACTCGCTTCAATGCCTTTTCTCGACTCCTGGAGGCTCTGACTTCTTCCTACCTTTCAGAATTCGTTTAGGATCGTATACTGAATCATTTCCAGGGAACATGTTTGCATCTCGGGAGAGGTACAGAAAAAACTGACTCTAGAACATCTTGTTCCTCCATATATTTTCAAAAGTATGTCATCTATCAATTTTCTCTTGTATTTCAGAAAAAAAAAAAAGGGCAAAGTACCTAGCCAAATTCCTGGAACTGGATTTCTATGTAGGAAATATAAACATTCGTTATGCTACGCATGGATGTTTACCATCGAATACTATTTATTAATGATATTTTTAAGTCTTCTTCCCAATTCGCTGCGCACAGTTATCCTCAATTCATTTACTCGTGTCTTTTCTACCTTTGAGCTATTTCCATTGTTTCATACCAAGTACAGCTTCCCTTTACACCTAATCTCTAGCCTTTCCACAAATCCATATCCTGGCTGATTGCAAAGGCAAAACAGACAAACAAACAAACAAACAAACAAACCTTCTTGTTATCTCAGGAGATTAATACAAGTTCGGATATTTTCCTTCAAAATAATAACTATGGTATTTCAGGGAGTAGAAAAGCAATTGGGAAATTTCAAAAGATAAACCAAGGATCGAATAAAAGTGGAGTTATAAAAGCACTACATAAATGTTAATTGCTATTAAAGCAATACAAGAAGATTCAAATTTACCTGTTTTTTAATTCAATTTTTGAGCGATTGGAGCCATAGGAACCATTGTAGACTATTATGCCAAATATTAAAAATAATCTTTCAAACCCCCCCTGCCATTGTCAAGCTTTTCCTTATAGTATCAGAGGGGTTTCTATATTAAATAATAGCAAATGATTTCAGATACAATGTTTCTGCAATAGTTAATCATAAAAAATAATTTTTCACTGTATGATACATTGGTTATTTAGAAAAAGAAAATTTTGGACTAATATGTCATTATGAAACTTTTATCTGCTTACTATCGACAACAAATATTACTAATATCCCAAACCTTTTTGTTTTAATTTTAAGAAACTCAATTTCCAATAATAGTGTCTTGTCACATTCATATATCAACCACGATAACCTTTACATCAAGCTGGATTATATTTTATTGTATTAACTTATCTCTGCCACATCATCTGTTGCCTGAATGGATCATAATTGGTAAATACCCTCGGCTTCATTTTATTATCGATTTTAGTTTTGAAATATGCAAGGAAAAGACTATTCTGGCCTGTCAGTACTTCTTTCAGTTTATATACATATCCGCTTTTGTTTCCCCTGATATGTGTAAGAAGGCTACTTTGTTTCAGTTTTTGCCATGTTCTAGCTAATGATAATTTGTGAATTTTAGAAACTTCATTAGGAAATTGAAGGCCGAGAAAATGACTTGACCAGCTTCTGCAAATAAAGGCGAAGACGGGGTTTGCGCTGTCCAAGTCTTACACCGAGAGAGCTGTATTTTCCTTCACACAGGCGACTTTATTTCGTTGACTGATTCATCAGTAGATATCATTAAATGTCATCCTGTGTCTAGTAATGTGAAAGGAATAATGGTTTTTTGGTGAAGGAAGCAAATACGGTCCTTAAAAATTGGTGTAAGAGAATAATAGCAAGCCAGGAAATGAATAAATAAATGTATGATGATGTTTTAGAAAAGTGCAAATGGTGGGCACAAGTAAAGTAGGGTGACAGGGATTCTTGTGCCAGCACTGGAGAATGGAGAAAAAGAGGTGTGTTTGATGGCTGTCCCCTGGGCTGTCACATCTCAGAAACAAGAGGAAAGGGGTGCATGGCCAGCAGGAATCTTTGCTCTCACAACTATAGTTCTATACATAGGTGATATCTAGTGGTATTTTTGCCCATGAACCTGGATGAATTTTACTATAAATTAATTTCCATCATTTACTTACTCTGTAGGACACGGTTAAGGTACTACAGGAATGGCTGTTTTCCAAGACCCATTTCTACCCAGGCTAATTTTAGTTTGCTGAATCACTTAGTGATCAATATGTATTTCTTTTTTTTTATCAGTTTGTATTTCAAAAAATGAATTTGAAGTCTACGACCTTATAGTCTGACATAAAACAAACCTTCCTCCTATGTTTCAACACATATGTAATTACATAAGAGCAATGTGGAGAGACAGAGCATCTTGTAGGAGTAGAAACGAGAACTTCCCTGAACCTGCCTTCATTTGAGTGAAACTGAGAAGCTGCAGTTTGGAATCTACCCTGGTCTGGAGGTGTGCAACACGCCCACTACAGTATTTTCAAGAGCCCCTTTGCTTAGTCATTTCTTCCCAACTGTCCCTTCCCTAACTGTTGCAGTGGCCTCAAAGACAAGAGAAATTATGGAAAGAATAGGAAAAGGTAGAGAAAAGTCTTCTATTAGTTGGTTTTTGGATCTTTTTAACCCAGTCTTCATTTGGGGCATATGTAGGTTTTTCCCCCTTTAGTCCTGCAAATGCCTTATAAGCATGGTTCATGGTAGCCCATCAAATGCTACTGGAGTAATGCTTTTCATGCTCTTCACAAATAACTTCATCTCTTTGAATTTTAATTTTCTGTCTTTAAAGTCACTAAAGCCTTTTGGATCCAAATAGTAGCTACTGATTATTGTTTACTTACTACATGCCAGTTACTAATATGTACACACGATTTCATGTAACAGTAACAATGATCCTGTACTAAAGATGGTGTCATGGCTTGTGTCTAGACGTCCCCCAGAGCCGCACGTGGTCATAGGTGGGGCTTTTCAGAGGTGGCTGCATCTAGCGTGTGTGATGTTGGGATCAAGGATGGGATGCTGGGACTGGTTCATGGGGTGATGCTAGGATTAAGGCTGCCCCACTCTGGGTGCGAGAGCTACCTGCTGTAAGGGTGGGTAGCCTGGATGGAATGTAAGGGACAGAAAGAGGGCTCCTGCTGTCTCTGGTTGCTTGCTGCTTGCTTCTTCTTCAGTACTCACTGCTTTGCTGCCGTCTGTCCACCATGAACCATTTCCCCTCTGTGATGCCCCTCTGCCATGCCGCCTTGCCTTGGAGTCGGCCCATCAATGACTGAAACTGCTACAAACTGTGAGCCAATTTTGGCTTTAGGTGACAGATATTTTGTCCCAACAATGAGAATAGTAACTAAGACAGATGGTATTATGTTCATTCTGCAGATGCGAAAAGTGTGCCCATGTTCAGTATAGATAATTTTTGAAAAATATTTTCAATTCCCAGTTGTCTGAATCCATGGATCTGTGGATGCAGAGGGACAGCAGTACTTTTTGGAGCTCAGGGAGAAAGCAGTGCCTAGAATTTTGTTGGAAGTGTCTCCATCTGTATCCAAATCTCAAACAAATATTCAATAGTTTTTAAAATTGATAGACTACTTCAGAAGAACTTTTTTTGAAACAGAGTCTCTCTATTTAAGTCAGGCTAGCCTTGAACTCACTACATAGCTCAGGCTGGCCTTGAACTTGTGGCAATACTCGTGCTTCAGCCTTGCAAGTGCTGATATCACAAGTGTGTGCCAGCACATTCAGCTCAGCTGAGTTTTAGATTTCCGGAAACTTGAGGAAATGGTACAGAAATTTCTGTATATCTCATTTCTTCTGTGCCATTTCTCTATTAATATCTATTCATGGAGTATATCTGCTACAACAAACTGGTATTGTTACCTTATGATTACACGATTATCTACAGTCTGTAGCTAAGGTTAGAGTTCTTTCTTTGTGTTTTGCAGTATTATAGGCTTTATGAATGCATGATATTATGTGTCCACCAGTACAGTATCACATAGAATAATTTTACAGCTCTAGAAACCCTCTGTGAAGTATTTATGTCTTCTTTAGTTTTGCCGCGGTGGATACTTTTCCCTTTGGTGTATTTTAAAAAAGGTTAGCTCTCCCCTTCCTGTTGGGATTTTTCTCAGATTAGTACTATCAGTGCCAGAGTCTGGCAGAGGTTTTGAAAATAAAACTCATGAAAGATGGACGTGCAGGCTCATGTGTAAAAATGGGCCCCTGTACTTGTTTACCAGTCAAGCTCGTCCACATTCTAGCAATTTCCCAATTAGCATTGCGGTAGGAGGTGCACTGGGCATCAAATACAAGGTTTTGTGCATGTCAGACAGGCACAGTGACACTGAGTTACGGGCTGGGGACACAGCTCAGTGAAAGAGTTCTCACCTAAGTTGCTGTTCAAACAATTCGACTAGTTCCTGGCTCCATCACCCTCTAAGCCCTGTATGTGAGTTTCACTGTCAACAGTTTCTCTAGTTTTCAGGATACCAGTTTACTCTTGACCTCAGTTCTCTAATGGGATCAAGAAGAGTTGTTGATTTTCAATTTGTTCGGCATTATTTTTGTTAGGAGAGAATTGACAGCTACCATGTTGGAGCAGAAACAAAGTTTCAATAGGTTCTTTTGAGAAAATTTATCAGGATATAACACTTAGTACAATATGTCTACTTGGGCACAGTCCTAAAGAAATTGGGTTAAACAGGACTTCCAGCCTCTGCATACCAGATTGCTTCTCCCTGAGATATGGAATATTGAATAGAAATTGTTAGAGTTCTGTTGTATGTAAATGAAAGAAAAACAATCCACTATGTGAAGTCCATAGATCACAAGAGCTCTATTCCTTTCTGTAACCTTGTGATTCGTGTATCAGGGAGCAGCTGTCTTTTAAATGTGTTGGATCCCACCAGGAAAGTCTCAGGTTTAAAACTGTGAGAGGGAAGACTTAGTTATATTTCCCCTTAGCAGTCATTGTAGTTGGATCTAGAATATCCCCAAGAGCCCCACATGTTGAAGAATTGGTCCCCAGAGAACAGCGCTACTGGGGGGTGGTAGAATCTTTAAAAGGTAGGGCCCAGTGGGAGGAAGTTTGGTCACTGTGAAGGTAAAGCCTAGCAGGAGGAAGTTAGGCCATTGGGAAGGTAGAGCCTAGTGGGAGGAAGTTAGGTCATTGGGAGTGTGTCCTGAAAAGGGATGCTGGCACTCCAGCTACTTCCAATCTCTTCCTTTGATTTCTTGATATAACAGGTTTTCCCTGCCACACATTCCTAACAGGATGGACTGTGTTGTCATAGATCCAGAGCAACAAGGATAATGACTATGGGTTGAAACTTCTGAAATGAGCCAAGATAAACATTTCCTCCTTTTAAATTAATTATCTTGGCCACTTTTTCATAGTAATGGAAAGCTAACCCAGCACTGACATACACTGCAACTCCTTCTATTACTTCCCTGATGCGTAAGTCCAAGACTGAAGACACATTGATCCCTCAATAGCTTTCAATTTCTAATTTTCACTAGATGCATGGACTTTGTCAGCCTGAACTTGATACATAAGCAAGTTTCTCCTGAGATCGCCACTGTCATTCTGTTGCTGATGTTTGACGACCATTGTTCACACCTGGTGTTGGCACCGGACTGTGTTACTGGTCTGTTGCCCGGGACCATGATCCAAATCTGACGACGATCTGAGTATGCAGAACCTTTCTAAAAAGACTATAAAGTCAAAGGGCTACAGCAATGTCTTCAAAATTGACTGCTTCAAATTATAAATACCGAAATCATGTGACAAAAAGATGTGAAGAAGGAATGCTGGACTCCAAATTCAAAATTGCAAAATGAAACAAATGTGTGTATATATCATATATATATATCAAATCATATGTATATATGATTTCATTATTTTGGAATTTTAAATTTCATAGCATATATGGTAAGTAAACAGTATAACATTGAAAATGTATTAGTTGGTTACCAAAGCTAACCAGACTACTGAAAAACTACTGAACAACTACCAAAAAACTTGAAAAAGTACCAGACCATGACGATGATGATGATAATAGTTGTGATGGTGGACACAGAATGGACTTACTGTCCAAAGATATGATGTCTGTTTCCCTCTCACCTCTTCTTCTTCTCTCCCTTCCTTCCTTTCTTTCTTCCTTTTTCCTTCCTTTTATTATTTCTTTCTTTCACAGGGATTGAGTTGTAAATGGCTGCACTATTGAGACAAGCTTATATAAAAGTGCATCTATAAAACTTCTGAGCTAATATTCTTACTACTGTTAAGTCTGCTATTTGCTCATGCATGCATGTGTGTGTGTGTGTGTGTGTGTGTGTGTGTGTGTGTGTGTGTCTTCCAGCATTTCTGGGGAAACACAGAATGCTTTTCCATTTACCATATGCTGAGGAGCGAGTCTCACCTCAGTAGAATTGGTAGGTGCTATTCCCGATTGTTGTGCCACAGCAACATTAATCTATTAAAAAGGCAGCTGTACTGGGATTAGATGAGTCCCAAGATAAAACATGATCTGCACATCAGCATCTGTTTTCTAATTAGGATTTCTCAGTGGCAACTTTTAGCCAATAATTTAGTTAAGTTTCATTCCTAACATATAAATATCCTCTGAAGGCACATAGGTGAAGTTAAATCAATAACTGCATTATTATAAATTATTTCATAATTATATATTGATAAACAGAATAAGGTTATATGATATCTATTTTCCACACCACTTCATACCTAGGACAACTTAGTAGAAAATTGCATTCTTATGTTTTTTAAACAAAGCTTTGTGTTAATATAAAACATTTCATTATTTTAAAGCAATATCAGTTTTGCATTGCCTTTCTTCCATTTTAAAATATATTTACATCACATGTATTCGGAGTATCTGACTCGTATATTTCCTATTTCAATTTTCTTCAATAATTTTATATAAAATAGTTTTTAAGCAGGGGATGGTGGCACACACCTGAAGACATCTCACCAGGTGTCTGTCATCTTCAATCCCAGCACTCTGGGTGGCTGAAGCAAGAGGATATAAGTTCTAGCCCAGCCCGGGCAATGTAGTGACTTGATGAGATGCTGTCTCTAAATGAAAAATAAAAAGAAGCTGGAGATGTAGCTCAGTGAGAAGATCTTGGGTGCTATCTCCAGTAACACACACACACACACACACACACACACACACACACACACACACATACACAAGATTTATAAGCCAAAAATGTATTCTATTCTGTTTTCAGCCCTGGCTAAAAAACACAGGAATATAAGTTATTAAGGTATTTCTAGGCAGTTTACATCCCACTTCTGCCATAACTCTGACTATCAGCCAGAATGTTCTCTTTGTCTAATGACCTCCTTTCAACCTGTGGTCCCTCCCACCATGTGTTCTGTATCAGGTACTTATGTACGCTAGCTGTGTGTCCTGGGATGTTCAGAAGCATCTGATTTAACATGTTCTGCCCCATTTTGAGTAAGAGTAGCCTAATTTGGGGGAGAAAACATTGTCACTGTACAAATACTTGGCTACTCATTAATAATTTGTCTCTCAACCACAGAATATGTTCGTGGCTCCAGCTATCTCCTTAGTATGAGCCTGTTCTAGATGGACTTTGTTCCTCTCTAGGAAAAGAGAGAGAGGGGACATGTTTGGGCACAGTCAAACTCACCCCTGAATCTGCTTTCAACAATTCTGAATCTCCTCCCTCCCCATTACACCATTTAACGTCTTCCTACATGAAAGAGAGACGGTATTTTCATCCTAGCTATTTTGGTGTTGAAATGAAATGCCATGTTCCTGATAGATTTGGTCCTTAACCCTTAGCAGTACTCATTGTATGGAAAGAATTATTATGAATAACAACAATTACTGTAACTTCAGTATATAAATGAAATTGCCCTTTTGTTCATTATCACATTGTTGATCTCACCAGGTGTCTGTCATCTTCAAATTTTGTTCATCATTTCTGCAACACAAATAATGTTTAATGATAGTAGTGTTACCACTACTAAACATAGAACAGACTGTCTCAGCCATGCATCACCATCCATTAGTTATCTCTTTGAATTCACTGAGCAGAATCTTCAGTGTGAATGTGTTTATAAGCATCCTCCACAGGAATTTGGAATAGAAATCTTGTTAAGAACTATCAAGCCAGACATCTGAATGGGGTCGAAAGTCTTGGATGTAAAGAAATTTCCTCCTCCACCATGGTAACTAGCAGGGACCCTCAAGGTAAGTTATATTGTCCGTTACTAGAGACCTGATAGCAAATGGAAATGGAGGACCATTTTCAAGCAGCAGAGACTATGCATGAATCTGATTTTTGAAATCCAGGCTGATTTTTTCAATTAATCCTTAGACAAGAGGCCTAAAACCATATTCAAGAAACACAAAAAAGTGCCCTAAAAGCAACTATCAACTTAGGGAGAGCCAGGAGGTGAGTTCACAGGAGAAGAGCTCAAACTATCAACAAATAAACTTTGTTCTCTTCTCAGATAAGTCGCAAATTTTGTCCACTTAAATGTATTTTATTCGCTCAGTTAGTTTAATACTTCTGTTACCCTGATAATCTTACTAAAAATTAATCAAGCTTTTAACTATTTTGCATTAATTTATACTGAGTGCTAACCAATGCATCAATGTTTTTGAAATGCATAGGAGAATGCAAACAATATCTGTATTTTGACCACCAAAAGGTTCTCTTTTATGATGATAACATTTTGCAAGTTATTAGTTGTACTACACCATGAAGAATGCCACATTAGACATATTCAGTCTGTACAGAAGGGAAATCTGACGTCAGTATCTGAGTATATGGGTGGCATGAGATGCAGAATAAATGGAAAGAACAATGGAGATATACGTCAATACTAAGGATTAACCATTTTTCATTGATTTATTCACTTACACGCTCTTTGCAAAATTTATTGAGATTCCTCCTTATGAGTAAGACTTGTCCTGTCCGGAGTTTTATGAAGGAAGAAGACAGAAAACATCTTTTTTTTCTCATAAAGATCACATTTTAGTGATGGAAGATGGTTGAAAAGTACACAAATAAGAAAAGCACCAGGACCAATTAATCTAATCCTGGCTAAAGCAGTTATTTTTAAGCTGAAACCTTATTTATCATGTTCACATGTAACAAGGAGCCATAAAATTATGATTTTTAAAGATAAATTTCAAAAGATCGTCAAGGTAGTAAAGTTATTCTTTTCTATGTTTACAGAGAAATCACTTATACTCAGATTATTAAAGAGGGAAAAATGTTGTGCGGTGTGAGAAATGTCAAGATGACCAGTATTATACAGTCTCGCAGAAGCAGCTCTTTGAGCGCCCTGCTGACTCTGGCTCATCTGGTGTGAAGGCCAGCGCTTTCCTCCTGCTCTGACTGTCCCTTTCATCGCAGGAGCTGACGTGGGTCACCCTGCTGGTTACTGTCCTTTGTTCTTTGTCCCTAGTCACCCAAGAGAAGGGAATGAAGGCAATTATTCTTGAAAACTACAGCGAGAGAAAAGCACAGACGATGGAAATGCTCAACCCTTGGAAATCCTTAGATTTGAAGCTTTGGGTTTTCTGCTTCCATAGACTTCTGGGAGCTTTGGCCAGTTTGTTTATTTAAAATACGTTAGAAACATTGGTCACATAAATGAATGACAAACCAATTCTTAGAAGGAAATGGCTTTGGTATGGCCTGGCCAAAATCAGTGAAACCAGTATTTGCGTTACATATTTGCTTATCATATCAGTGAATTTCTGAGGAACATTTAAAAGAATGTGTATTCTATTACAGCCCAAATTTCCTTCCTGCTCATTTGAGCCCAGTGTCCAAAGCATAATCATGCCAGACTTCAAATCTCTGCAAGTGGTTTACAAACTACACGGACACCTGTCTACACAGGAGGCAGAATCTGTTTTTGGCACTGGCAGGAATTATTTATATAAAGTAGATTTTTAAAAAACACATGAACTACTTAGTTTTTCGACATAGATGATTCTTGCAAAGTATAAGTGATGACATTAGTACAAGAGCTACTCCCAGAGGGATATAGCTATAATTTAAAGACCATGCTGGTAATTGCGGATATTATCTGCAGTGAATAAACGGTGATGAAAGTTCAGAATGTTCCAACTTGCACTATTTGTGTCCTATAATACTGTAATGATCTGACACTGTCCTGAATCAGTTTGGTTTTTTCTTTGAGAGTGAATGTTTTCTCAATAAAACATCAACAGAGTCCTTGACCAGGCCAGGTGCCATGCTGGGCTATCAGACCACAGGAGAGTAACAGGGTCCAAATAACTAAGTCGAAAGAATTGAAGACACAGATTATGAAAAGCATTAAGTCTTTGGGGAGGTGAAGCATTTTTTAATGTTCCTTCCATCTCTAAGGTGTTGAAAAGGGTTGCTTCCTGGACTCTTCTCTCGCTTGGTTCTCACTGTAACCTTCACCCTTTTGCCTTTTGTGTTTATCCCACAGGACAGTGACCTCTGAGAGTGTAACTGATTCAGCATTTAATCACCAATGTTCAGTACAGGGTTTGGGAAAGAAACAAAAGAGTGAGAGAGGGAAGAAAAAAGGATGGAAGGGAGGCTGAGAGGGAGGCTGAAGAGATGGAGGGAGGAGAAGCAAAGCAAATCTTGTCAAACTAAAATGGTGGCATGAGTTCATTACAACAAACACAAAACTGATTACATGCAATGAGACCTCCTCTTTGAGACAGACAGTGATATACGGGGAGCATTTTTATTATTTTCTATTAAACTAACATGTTTATTGAAATATGACAACAGTCTTTACGTGTGGCTGGGCTCTATAGTCAGGAAAATCAAACATTTGACTGTGCATCAGCTCTCCTATCTGAAACACCATAATAAGTAGTTTTGGGGCAGCCAGTTTTGAATATGAAGTTTTTCTTTTGGTTTTTATGTGTGTACCTGACATGCATGAAAAAAGTCAAAAACAGAGAAAGGATGCAGGAACACAATGCTTGACACATTAATGTAGGAGAAATGTCATTTTCTATGAAATGAAAAGTACACTCTTAATACGACATATGATCCTAGTTTTAGCTTCACAACTATTGTCTTCTCTAGGACGTCTTCCCTGATACTCTACACCAGTCATGGCGAACCTTTTAGAAACGGAGTGTAAACTGGAACCCAAAACGACTTATTTATTGGGAAGTGCCAATGCTTCAGTTAAACCCCAAAACGGAGCTTTTAGTTTAGAAAAAACAACTCGACATTAACAATTTTTGTCTTAAAAGGAGAACACAGTAACATGTGTGGCATAGGTTCACCACCACACCACTACCCTCCACCATCTCTCTAAACACACACATACACACACACACACACTCTCGTGCTCACACTCACCTCTACCCCACAGACTCGTCACTGATCCACGTTCCCTTTTTTTGGTGTACTGTACATGTCTTTGTCGAACTACCTAGAACACATCGCACAGGATTATGTGTTTATACACATTATATAGATTATGTATTTCCCCCTCATCGACTCTAAACATCACAAGGCAGAAGACCACAACTCATTCACATTTAGATCCTTAGTATCTGTGACAACACTTGGATCATAATAAGGTCTCAAGAGATGATTGCATTGAATTGAAATGACTCCCACTCCCATTTCTCCCATTTGAGCAAGAGAAGGCTCGTTACTTACCAAACTTGCTCAAGGGACAAGGGTATGGTTTCACTTTTATTTGTGTCCTAGCCTTGAATTTGGCTACTGTCAGTCACCACAGAATACAGAAAAGTAAACTGGGCTTTTGTGAGCCAGACTAGCTGGGCCAAAGGTGAATTCATCACCAAAGGGCCCTATGTGGTTGTACATCAGCGTTATCATGGAAACCTGGTTATGATTTTGATGTCAATTGACCTTGACCAGTGTACTTCCTTTTATTTGTAAGATATAACAATCACAAAAATGATGACAGTTAGTGAATATTTGCAGTATTTCAAACACCTAGATAAGCGCAGTTTATATTTTAATTAATGATTTGGATAATATAATCACGTAAAATTCAATAATACCTATATTTGCTTGTCAAATTTTAAGGCATTTTGATGTACTTTGGCAGAAGTCAGGCAATTATTTGAATAATTTAACCCCAAAATATTTTTTAACCCTAGTTTTCACTGTCATAAGATTTTGTTGTTTCCCATCTTTACACCCTTCTTAAATCTATCCTTACTCCCTCATTGCTGGTACATAGTACTAGCTCAAAAGTACCTAGGATTCACTGAACTCTGATTATAGTGCTAATTTACACTATAATGTACTACCATGGCTCACAACATTAACTCTCAGAATCTTCACAATTGTCACTTGAAATAAGTGTGACCATTATTTGATTCTTAAGAAGGTTAACTGGAGCTAAGGATTTAGCTCGAGTGGTAGAGTGCTCACCTAGCAAGTGTAAGGCCCTGAGTTCGATCCCCAGCAACCCCCCTCAAAAAAAAAAATTTTAAAAAAGCCACAAGAAGGCTGAGTAACACATCCAGAGTCACGTTAAGAACATGGGATATCTTTTTAGTCATCGCTCTATAAAAATTATTTGTTAACTAAATGAACAAATGCATTTTGATCAAGACTATGCTTATTTTAAATATGAAATTTTTTTTATTTTTTGAGCATTTATTGATCATTTGGGAACATGTAAGAAGAAAATGACATGGAAAAGGTAAACTTTGAAAATCTTAACAAGCTTAGCATACGGCTTGTACATTCCAGGATTTATTCTATTGTATGATTATGTAGATTTGGGTGTAAAATTGGTATCATACTGTACAAAATGAGTATCAAATTTTACTTCAATAATATTTCATTAATGATTAACCCATGCATTAATAATTTTTAATATAATGTTTTAAAAGGTAATATTTTTTTCACTTGAAGATTTTGTAATTTACATAGTAGAACTCTGACTTTTAGACATTTGGAGTATTTATAACATTTTTGGTGCTATGATAATGTAGTCATGAACATCCTTGCACATAAAATTTTAAGCTCATCTATAATTTGTTTCTTCAGAAAAATTACTGCAAGTTGAATTATTTATTGCATCCAGGGGAAAGATATTGTTTTTATATATAATTCTGTGCTGCCTTCAACAAGTTTTACCCTGCTTACATTTTAGGCCTTAACTTATTCAAATTTATGCAGATTTTTAAAACTTTTAGAGATATGGTGCTCTTACTGAAGTACATTTTAACATGTTGTAAGTATATGACGTCCTGAACATGAAAAATGTTTTGACAGACTCTATTAAATATTTTTATGCCACTACATATTTTTGGAGTTTGGTTTTAAAAAGATAGAAAGGCAGGGACATGGACAGATGGGTAAGTGGAGACAGAGAAAGAGGCAGAGATCATGACCGTGGCCTGACGAACACAAGACTGTTTTAAGCACCTGTATTTAGAAAATTAAATGGTACACATTATCTTGAATTATGTGAAGTCAAACTAACTCACTCGGCAATGTTATCTTTCCAGGTATTTATGTGATGTGAAAATATGGTTTGAGCATTCTTTAGTGATGCTTTCCTTTTTAGGGGTCTTGGTCACGAGAACCTGTCTTAAAATGTTTATCTCTCTGAATATGTAAAAGAGACAAAGGCAGAAGAAAGAGTGGAACTTTGTGTTACTCTTGCTTATGATGAAAAATTCTCGAGTCAATCATTTTCCTTGTTGTTAGCATCTGGGAAATTTGACTGTCCAACATCATCTAGAGCTAAATCCTGTGGCCTTTCTCTCAGCAGTCTAGAAGGCCCAAATGAAAAGGAGATCAGCTACTGCAGAAGTAGGAGCTAAATATTCCCAGCGCTAACGGACCCCCAGTAAATGGTGCTGACTGAAGTAATAAACACACGAGTTCAAGTGGGCTCCAGTTGCAAAGCTGTCTCTCTTGTTGCACTGCAAATAGCAAAACACGCAGAGGACGGGTCCTAGAATGTTCTTGGCCTACTTGGTGAACTTGGATGTCCCCAGCGCTTTCAGTTTTGGCTTCCTTGCTCACATAAGGCCAATAATATCTTCCAAGCTTATCTTACTGGATATTCTAATGCATATAAGTAAAATCTATGAAGCTCATTATATATTATGTAAAATTAAAATACATATAATTAGTATGGAAATAAAACGAAGATACCATTGAAAACTCTGTGCTTATGGATTGCTAATAAATGGGGTCTTTATTAGAGCAGAGTTATTTCTCTTCTAAGAGTACAGATTCAGCGAATAGAAATACCTTAAGGGTTACCATTTCCTTAATGGATAGTGAGAATTCAGAACGTTAACTAGTAAGTTTGTCTTGAGTGGTTTTTCCTTTCCTCATGATGGTGCCTTGTTTATCCCCTTGATTTATCCTAGTGTCCCACTTAAGTGGGCTATGCGCTTTAATGCCATCTTGTTTATGGGGACTAATAAAAGAAAATTCTCTGCAATGGGAGATTTGCTTTATTTAAATGCAAATTAAAACTATATTCTCTCAGTTACAGGCCAAAGATTATAAATGCATGCTGCTTAACAATTTCAGGCAAAAGTAAGACTGTTTTTGCTTCCTATAATAATGAAACTGATTTCGTTTTTATAACATAGTGCAACTAATTGAGCTGTGACATATACTGCTTTTTAGAAAAGGAAGGTACTATTTATATAAGAAATGAGGGAAAAGACTAAATTTCTAGAGTAGTAAAGAAATTGCCTAATTTGAAATTTCAAGAAAAAAGGAATGCGTTTTTGCTCAACTGCTATAACTGAATAAATATAATTGCTCTTCTCCCTTATTTACTGTATATAGAAAAGAGTAATATTTATTTTGACAGGGTACTCTTAAGTACCAGTGTGACAATTTGCCAAATAGATTCAAATTTGGTGAAGAAAGAGGGTCTGGTCATTCTCTGGAACCAGATACAGTCATAATCATCAGCTATCAAGAAAATAATCCAGAAATGGAAGAGACGAAAGAACAGAATAAATAAATAGCTATATCTTGTCCAGAAGGAATTGAAGTGTCCGAAAGGATTAGGTTTCTATATATCTAAGTCTTGCAATTAGAGAAAATGAAATGGGTCAAAATTTTAGTGAAACTATCTAAGGTAGAATTTTTCATGTACCCTTCTTACGATTCAAAATGAAATACGAGTTCTGGAGGAAGAGAATTGGGCTACTCTTACAGCTCCCACTGATTTTCTGATTATTCCTACTTGGAATAGAAACCCATTTACTCCAGGACACGATGACTCCTGGTCTTTCACATTTTGGAGGGTGCCTAATTGGCCTGCCCTTCACTCTTCTCCTTAAATGCTTGCTCAGGACTGACCTAGAAGCCTGTGGGAAAAGCCAGCAGTGTGACAGGAACTCCAGACCAGAATTGCTGAAGTTTTTTGACTGTATGTCTTGTACTTATGGGAAGCATTTTGTTATTATCCACATACAAAGGGCTAGAGATTGAATAGAAGGCATTCTTTCCACCTCTGTAATGTGAACAAGATCATTAAAAGTTAAATATATAAATGGAGGGGTAAAACTTGGAAGAACACACTCTCAAAAATCAAATTTTGCAATACCCTAATGTATTGTAGTTTCCTTACACTTCGTTTAAAATTGATATTTGCTAAATCAATTTAATGTAGGGCTGATTATATGATCTTAGAGAAAATGAGATACTGATTACAAAGAAATCATGAAAATACGAAAAATGCGAAGCAAATTCAGTAAAATAATAGCTTTCAAATTTACATAATTCCATCTCCAGCCAAAAGCATTGCTTAATTATTCTGCTCTATTTATGCAATATTGATAAAAGGTTTAATAAATAGGTTTTTGTGATTCTTCTATAAAATACAATTTAAATATAATATATATACTTTTTGGTGCTGGGTAAATATAATTTAATAGTGATGTAATTTTTAAAACATCCATATTACTTACCTCTTTATCTGCAAGGAAACTGGAATGACCTTCATGATAATCACAGTACACAGTATAAGTAGCTAATAAACATTTCCCTTCCAATTACACTGAGAATAAACAGCTCGAATGTGAAAAATATTATTTTCCAAGTGTCACTTTAACTTGGAAAGGGATTTAGACTGGTTTTGGAAAGGTAGTGCGTTGATTACTCATTGAGATAAAATTCCTTTTTAAACTGAAAAAAAGAGACAAGGAAAATAATGAAAGGAATCAAATATGAGTTGGTTCTTCACACATAAAGTAAAGAAAAAAGAACTAAGGTGTTTATACATCCATGATGTGCCAGGCACTTTACATGGACATTTTTTTCTCACTCCAATTATAACACTGCGAGTTAAATATTATTGGTGCCGTTTTCCAGAGTCGGAGAGATTAAATAACCCGGCCAGTGTTCGTGAGTAATAGCGGAACTGACCACCGAACCCGACTTCAAAGCCGAAGATCTCTGAGCAGAAATCTGCTGGACGTACAAGATAAGATCATGTTGAATGTAACATAATAACAAAAATACTAGTTTTAATTTCCATTTTAATGTGGTTGTTCTGCAATCTTTGGTAAGAGGATACGTAGAACCCCAAATATTATCCTGAGTTAGATTGTTAGTTTGGATTTTGCAGTGTATGACTGATAATTTCATCTTTGGCATACTCTAGTTAAGGAAAGGTGTCTGAATGGACTTCTCCATTTCTTTATATTGTACAGCGTATCAGTTCATAATGTAAGTACAGGTGTTAGGGTACTGCGGTCACACACAAGACATGGCTGCTTCTTGCCTTGATGAGTCTTATTATTTTGCATGATTTTTGGAGTTTTTGATAGGGAGAAACAAAAACTATTTCCCTCACTGGGATGAGCCTGGAAACTTTGGCAGCTCAAGCTGAGCTGGACTCCACCCTGGAGACGAAGAGGGACCTGGGGAACAAGGACTTCCCCCAATAGGTGAAGTTAGGAAATTATCAGTAACTAGATTAACAGTCAGAGAAAAAGAAAATGTGGGCACTGTGTGAGAATTCACTTTTCACTGACCGAAGTTTAACCCAATCTGTCGAAATTGCTCTTCTTTATAGTAAGACATATGCTTCAAAATAAACAATAACTACCCATAAGAGTCAGATGGGCTATAATATAGGCCTCTGGTTTAATAAAATTTTGATAAAACAATAATTGTGAATCTCCACGCCACACTAATGGTTTCAAAAGAACTGTATTTGTGAGGTAATTGATAGGTGCCCATTACTTTCTGGAAAAGGAAAAGTGGAAATTCCAAAAGATGCTGATTTAAGAATTTTCCCCAAAACATTTAAATGTAATTAACTTGGTAAGTTAGAATCCATAAAACTAGAAAATTCTGTTTGTAAAGGAGGGGAGAATAGAGGTACGAGTAGCAAAGAACACATATCATTTATCACTTTTTATCATCTTAGTTTGAAGATTACAATTTCTTACATATTTCATACCTTGCTAAAGTGATAGGAAAGAATACATACATATTTCTAAATAAGTACTATAACTTATGTATATAGTATTATTTAATATATGTATGCATATTATATGTGTTTATATTTTGAATGTAAACATAGTCACATGACTGTTCGATATGTTTATATCACTTGCTAATATTTGATTTTGGTGTAAAAGATAGATGCAGTTATGGAGGACATGTAAAGATATCCTGGAATATAATATACATGAAGTAGTAATCTCACATTAGAAACAAACAGAAAAATGTAGATTATAAGAAATACATCTATCATTATGTATTTCTGATATCTAATATTTATGACATAAAAGTTCCCAATGAGATTGATCTTAATGAAGTGGACTTAATTAATTCAATATTTATGGTGGATAAAATTTCAAAATTTGCATTTAATTTACAATAGAACCTATAGTTCTTTCAAATATGCTTTATGTGATAATATGGAGACACCTATAAATTGGTTTAATAGATGTACACATTCCTAATCCAAGTACAAGCATATTTTCCAATTGCCTTTTATGAAAAATCACTTAGGATGGTACTTACGTAAAATCAAAATATAGACTTAGAAATGCCTTGATTCCTTTTTAATTATTTCAAAGGAGAGAAGGAAAGGAATTCAGAGAATATGTAGCTCTTTATGGTTTAGTCAAGCATTATAGTATTGCAAATCCTTTCTCCATGATTTTGTCAAATTTTTGCAGTTACAGAATTGTTTTTGAGACTCACACAGAAATGATTAAAAGAGTGGAAAAGAGGATCAATAGGGAAAGATGAAAGGGACTGTCATTTTTCAGCCTAAGGAAGAGAGGGAAGGCTAAACAACTTCAAATATATGAGGCTTAAACATCAGATGGTGATTAGTTGCTATTAATTTATGTCAGCAAAGGAGAAGAGCCAATGTGTAAAACTGCATCATGAAGAATTTACATTAGACACCAAGAAAATATCTATGAAAATGAAGAATTAAGGAACACTATTTTTTGAGGAATAAAAAAATTTTTCCCATTGAGTATATAATTTTCTGACCAAGATGCATGATCATTCCATATGTAGTATTTCCAAAGAAAATTTGCATACTTAATATCCCTCTAAGGGAATTCATCTAACGTCTATATATTTATTATTCATTAAAATACTTTGCATTTATCTGTGTGTTTTAACAGAATGAAATTAAATAAATATTGAACTGCTGAAATAACAAAAACAAAATACAAAAAGGTAAGTAATTTCCTTGCAGCATATATAATCTTTTTTGCTTAATGTTACATCATGGGAATTTTCACTTCTCATGTAATACTTCCAAAACATCATAAAATTCCATTATATGAAATGGCTGTGATTTAGTCAATTTATTCTTAAATCTTTAGATCATTCTACTTTGGAATCATTAAAATAAATGTTCTTGGATGTCTTGTGGTATATGTTCTTGAACACATTTCTAATTATTTCCTTAACCTATGCTGCAATGTTTAGAACTACTTGAGCAGAAGGTGGTAGTTTTAAGACTTTACAGAAATCTAGACAAATGGTTCCACAAGAAAGATGTATCTTATTAATATCAGCATTTAAAAATAACTAGTGACTAAAGATGAAAATGATTGTTTCATTGTATTTAGTCTGCCTGTTATCAGAACCACAATAGACTAAAGTTTTTCCTCTGGAAATTTTTTTCCACTTGTAAAAAGGAGCAGTGATCAAAAAGGACCTTAAAACCTGGCATCAGCTAAAGCTTACTAAGCCATATCAAGAAAATCATGTCATTCTCAGGAAAAGCATGTTTCAAATAAAAAGGAAATGTCAGGCCTGAGCATTCTTATTCACCATCTCCCCATCTGACTTCAGAGTCAGTCTTAGCGGACCACTTCCTCTCTCCAGTTTATTTGTATTAGAAATAAGTGGATTCATTAACTGTGCCACTTGGTGGTCAGGCCAGAATCGCCAGTGTCCAATAACAGGTAATGGTTGTATTTTTCATGGGGTGACTGATGTTTACTTAGTTGATGGCCCCAGGAGCTGATGTAATCTGAGATAGGTCTTTGTTTACTTCTTGTTTTACCGAAATGCTGACCCATTTGAAACCAGCCAGAAAGAAAAACAAACATTGTGGAATATGGTACCTGTATTCACTCTTCCTTTAGTGGCTTTTTTGGAATCTCTTCAAAGGTTTTCATTAAAGGACTCTTTTCTCATTGAAAAACCCTTATCTTGTCTCCCTCTTGTAATTAAACAAAAGCAATCGACCTCATACCAAATTATAAAAAAGAAAATTAAAAAATAGAAAAGATTGAAATTAGGAGTTAAAATTTTTATTTGCATCGAGTTGTGTGTGTACTCAAATCTTTTGTGAACTATTTGTTAATGACATATATAAATAAAAATAATTCAGTAAAACTGATAGCAAACCAGCAATTTAATTTTTTAGAGCACAGAGCTAGATTTTTCTGTGTTCATTCTTTTACATGTATTAAGGTGATCTTATTATTGATAGCTTGAATGTGAGAAAAGTATTTTCACTACTAATTCCATATTTAATGAAAATTTGTTATTGTGTCAGAAACCTTACTAAGCCATTTGTTACCTTACTTATCGACACAGCAGATATGCATAATTTATAGGTGAGGAAAATGAGGCATAGAAAGGTTAAATAACTCCCCAGAGGCAGATGGCAAGGGATTGGTAACTGTTAAACACCATCCCATTCCTGCCTCATTCTGGAGTCCTCATCCTTAATTGATAAGCTACGTTGTCACTGTATTTTAGAATACCGAATATGCATAAACTAACTTAAACCAAAAAAACAAACCAAAACACTAACTTAAGCTAAATATTTTGGAAGCTACGTTCAAATGAATGGTGTCCTCTCATTATGCTAATTATCTTCATATACCCAAAATACAGCTAAAAACTGACTAGATATTTAATATTTGTTTAAATGTGCTGATAGCTACCTTACCTTGGAAATCCTCTTTTATTTCTGATCAGACCATTTTTGCTATCCCAATTTTGTAACTGGAGTAATTTTTATTCACATCTGAGTCACTAGACTAAATGAACTTAATTATTTCATCAGTCATACTTTAACTATAAATGATGATATTTATAAACATACACATATACAAATATAGTTGACATTAAAAACTAGTTACAATAGTTGTTTCATATATATATATTCAAAACATATATTTAATCTTGAAAAATTACCATTGTTTCCCTGAGAACATGTGAACAGAATTTGAAGAGCTGGAATATTATTAGAAAATGTAGCCTTTAAGCAATCACTCTTAAGGAATACTCACCCTATTAGTTATGAGTATCAGTAAATTTGTTAAAAAGTGGATATCCATGAGGGATGGGTTCCAGGATCCCCTACAGATGCCAAACTCCAAGGATGCTCAAGTCCATTCTATGAAATACCATATTAGTCACAGAAAACATACACAAATCCTCCTCTATATCCGAAATTTTCTATAGATTACTTATAATCCTTAATAAAATGTAAATACTATATAAATAGATCTTATACATCTATTGTTATACTTTTATTTATTTAAATATATTTTTAAACACTTCGGTTGAATCTGAGGATGTAGAAATGATGGATAGGGAGGGCTCATTGTACCTCTTATAATAATTTTTGACACTGAAATACATGATGTGTTCTGAAGACTGATAATTATATCCCAGCAGAAAATTTATTTAAAACACCTAGCTTCCAAGAGATAAAATAACAGATACTCAGCTGGCATCCCTTCAGTCTGTACCTGCGGAGTTCCTTGAGACACCCAGTGGGTCAATGTCTGCTCCAGTTGACTTGGGAAGCAGAAGACTGCTAACTCTGAGGAGCCAAAACATCTTCAAGATGGGATATTTTGCTAATCGAGTAGAGATAGACTTTACCAGGAAAACAAGGAAGCTCCCGAGGGGACAATCAGATAAAAGTTATTCAGCCAAACTGTCACCACACCTTGCTTGCCTGCCTTGCTACTTATAACAAACATCTGCACTCTGCAGAACTCTATTCCTTTGTTGTTCCCCAATAAATCTGAATGTTTGAGTCAGTTTGAGGCTTCACTCTGTTCTCTGTCTCTCGCTTCTTCATTCATCTCTCTCTCAGGGTTTGTAGGCCTGAACCCCACGTGTACCGTCCTCAGTGACTTCTACACGATCCCCTCCTGGTTTATTCACCTTTGGTGAGTTTGGCAGGTAACTAAACAATACTTCATAGAAAGAAACTGGAAATAGAAGAGTGTTTTTGAAGGCATTTTGAAAAAAAAATGAAATGAAGATGTTGCTGAAAGCTATCTTTTTAAGAGTCACATGGCTAACAGACAAGCCAAGTTGCAACTCGCAAAAGGTCTGACTTAGCCAAGAGGTCTGCTCTGTGGCGGAAAGCAATGAGGTTGGCGTGTGATTCAACTGTGTTCACACTATCAGCACTGTTAAAACTTGGGCTAGATCTTCAGATAGGAGCCCAAGTTCATGGGAGAAAATCCATTCTAACTATTGCATTCATTTTCCAGAAATCCAATCCAAAATAGCAGGGAGCATTTGGAAACACTTCTTGTGGGTTGTACATAGTTCAAGAAACTCTGAATATAAAAACATTAATGTTGAACATGACTCCAATAGAAATATGGAGTCATCTAGGGCGTGCAACAATAGTATTCACTTGGTGTGATTCTAGGAAGACTTCTAATGAGAAAGATGTTTAGGAGGAGGTCAGACCATGTACTGGATATTAATTCTGCTTCCCTGATGAAACAGAAAATGATGGCATACATGTGACAAAGTAAACTACTAAGAATAATTTCACTTCTTGAATCCAATTTTACTCCTCCTTTTCCCTAAATTCAAAATCGTTCTGTCAGCATGTGTTGGGATCAGGACTGGTTTATAGGTAGATGCTACAGATATAATCTTTAAGGCCCATGTACCTTTTAATGTGAGTATAGTTTGGTTGGAGCTTGAGTAAATGATGATGATGATGATGATGATTGCATGAACTGAGTGTTTGCTTTGTACTCAGCATGCTAAGAGGGCTTTACAACCATGAGCTTCCCTGATCTCACACCACTCCCGGAGTAGATACTTTGATTGTTGCAATTTATACGTGTAGAACATGAAGAATAGAGAAGATAAGTAACTAGCCCTAGGTTAGACAGACAATAAGTGGCAGAGTTGGGCTTCCAAACTAGACTGGGAGAAAACATTTCCTCCCTACCCCTCCTTCTCTCACATATGTGGGCTCAGTAACATGTCCTCTAGGAAGCAGCCCTCAATCCTTGGCCGTTCTGACTCAGCCTGTCTTTATTCAAACACCCAGGCAGAAGAAAGAGCTGAGGTCTCACAGTCCAGGGAAGCCTGGCTCAGTGGAGGAACTGGACCGTGGCATTACATGAATGAGAAACAGAGAGATCAATGTGACATGGGACAAAGACCAACAACAGGGTTTTATAGGCTAAGTCCATAGTTTATTCTTTATTTTTGGATAGATGAGAAACCAGTAAAGCATTTAACCAGTTGATATTTTATAAAGTTCACTCTGGGAGAAATTAGAAAATCATTCAGAAAGAGGCTGAGTGGATCCCAGGAGAAGCTTTAAACTGTTTCAGTAGCCAAGGGAGAGATGAGGGGGATCTTAGATGAAGGGGCCAGGTGGTAGGAGAGTGTCAAATGAAGAAAGTGTGGTTCTTTTATACAATGGAGTACTACTCTGCCATAAAGAATGATAAACTTGAGATATTTCTAGGTAAATGGATGCATCTTGAGACCATACTGTTGAGTGAAATAAATCGGACACACATTGTTTCTCTGGTGTGAGAAACTGAAAGTGTAAATAAAGACTAAAATGTATTATATTGGGAAAGGGAAGAAAATGTCCAAATGGGAAAAGGAACAGGGAGGTGGAGGGGGAAAGGAACAGAGGGACAAGAGAAATAAGAAATGGAAGGAAAAAATGGAAACAAAGCTTTTGTAGCTAAGGAAGGAGAAGGGGGTGAAGGGAGGGGAGGGGAATGGGGAAAAAAAGAAGTGACAAGATATATCATGTACAGGTACAAATCCCCTATGATGAATGTTATCACTATGTACATCTAAAATGTACCATTAAAATAAAATAAAATAAAAAAAATGAAGTTCTAACAGCCCAACTCCCCCTCTGGCCTATGCAGGAAAGCCAAAGAGGACAGGTTATTGGTGTGTGGGATGTGGACACCCTGATATGACACTTTACTTTAGGAGTGATATTTTTCTATTCTTACTTTTAATGTAAAATCCTATTAATTTTAAATGAAGTTCAACAACTATCATTCTTGAATGAGATTTAGGCCATTTGAGATTGATAAAAAAGCAACTTAGGGAAAAATGCCCATGTTAAACTTGGCATGATATATAAACTAGATTAACAGAATTAGTAGTTTGTTCTCTTGGATCTCTCTGAAGTTCGAAAATCTGGTCTGGAAAATCATGAAAAAGTTAAACCAACACAAAACCATTAGGCTGTTTGTTTTTCTTTTTGAGTTCAGCCTGACATATGACTTCAATATTTCTGCAAGGATTAGGAAAATTTTCTATATACGTCTGTATTGCATCATTGGTTTTCAGGTTGTTGAAAAGCTCCAGCATAATGTGAAATGATTTTGACTTGATACAGATCCTACTTGTTATCTAATTTGCTAGTTTAATTGTATCTGTATGACAACTCCAAATTAGATATCCAATTTTTCTTAATAGCAAAAATACAACTTGTCAAAACTTTATGTATTCAAAATGTACAACTCCACTGTAAATTATGAGAAATTAAAGTGTGAGTTTCCTTGCTACTTAAAACTAAATAGCCATAGCCCATGCTCTGACCTAATAGTCTGCCAGATTTCACTTCAAATATACTTAAACACTTGTTGAAAGAAAGTTTATTGAGACTTCCATTAGGAATGACTACCACTGTGGAACATAATTTATTGACCTGTCTCTTACCGGAAGAAAGCAACTCAGACTGATCCTGGATTCAAAAGAACATTGTTTTTATCCTCAATAAACCAGTCGAGTATTTCTAAATGAGTTTATATTTACCCCTCCAATGAGCATTTTTAGGAAGTTCAAGATAAGTGATTTTTCTGTGCCACCATTGAAAAGCAGGTTTAATAAAGGCACTATTTTTCTAAAGCATCTTTTCTTTACGATATAAAAACAAAGCCCCAAGTACTCACTGAAATCACTGTATTCGTTTTCTAAGCAAGAGCCCTGGATACTTGACAGCAGGTCAGAAGATTATGGTCTCAAATCCTACATACAACTTTGGAAGAACTGCTGTCTTTTTTTGTCAGTAGACTTCTCTAAAAATCTTATATTTATTTTTGGCCTACAGGGAATTCAGTGTCACTCAGTGTTTATACAAAGTTACTTCAGTGACTGATTATTATTAATTACCCCCCTGAAAGAATTTTAAGCCAGACATGACTTGAGTTTCAAAATTAGCTGGTATATTACCCCTTTCCTCGTGGATAGGATGCTACCGATGGTGGCTTGTGTGTAGCCAAGCACGACCGACAGAGACCAGGACCGGGCTTTCGGTGGCCAGACACCGAGTCGGAAGTGTTTTGCTTATCCCAGGGATATTTACTCAGAAACTTGGCATCAAGTACTGTGAGCTTCTGGTTTATTGTCTGAGCATCAGTAAATCTGTGAATTAAAGACGGTGATGTTGATAAGTGTGGAAAGTCAACATGCATAAAGTAGGGTGGGGCTGAGTAAACTGCAAAACATACCAAAGACCAAAAGCCAACTTACAAAGTCTCACGGATGCCTCAAAACAGCAGAAAGCAAAGAACAAGTAGCAAAGTCTAAATAGCTTCGGATGGGATTCTTTTGAATCTTTTCAGAATGTGATTTCCCTGGTTTTAGATATAATTTGAAGAAATATTCCTGTAGCTTTTTCTCAAATCTATGGCCCGCTGACTATGAAATTGCAAAATTTCAAAGCATGGCAGATTCTTTAACAAGCCGCAGTTGATAGCCACTAGGGGAGCTTGAACAGAAAGCATCAAAACAAAAACAAACAAAAAGTACTAAAAGGCACCAAAAGTATTAAAAGAAAACCCAGATTTCAAAATTTAGGGTAAGTGTTTTATTTCATAAGTGACAATTTAGTTAACCTCAAAAACATCACCCTCTAGTGCCAGGTCACACTACCCACAGTAGCAACTCTATTTCTAAACTTCTACATCAGTGTATTTCAATCTGATTTTATTTTGTTAGAAAAACTTGAATCAGTCCATACATATTTATTGAGCTGTATACACTGATCTAAAAGTCGTGTAACTTTCCAAGTATCCTTAGCATTTTTCTCATAAAAGTTATCAGGGAGAATTCGATCCATTCTTTCAGTTTAGATCTGCGATTTTTCTGTACTGAAGGACATCCATTTTAAAAGTGTCACATGTTCTCTTTTCCTTGAGACTTTCCTATATTTTTCATATATATTTTTTAAGTGCTAAAGGTTATCTTGACACTTGAAAAAAATTCATAAATAGAATAAACGAAGAATTGAGTTTTCTTTGTCAGAGCCTCTTTCTGCATCAAGTGGATAATTATGAATATTTTGACTTTCTAATTTCTTTTGGGAGAAGAGGATCATGCATTCGTTTTTGGTGCAGCTACACCACGAAAAGAAGAGAATACTGAAAATAAGTGTCCCGAGGATGGGAGATGGAATTGTTTTAAAGAGACTGCTTCCAAAGCTGGCCTCTGCCTGCAGGAAGGAACAAAAAGGCTCTGTGTAATTTGAGACATTTTTATCATTAGGAATGGAGAGAGAGAGAGACAGAGACAGAGAGAGACAGAGACAGAGAGACAAGTGAATCATTCATTATTGTTAATATCCATATAGGTCATCTTAGCAAAAGCCCAACATATGAAAATTTATGTTATGAACCAACTCCTCCTCTGTACAAATGTTAGTGTTGGTTTCCAGAAATCATTTCATACCTTTTGGCGATGGAGAAAAAGCAGGAGCTAGATATTAGCAGGAGAAAGGGAAGTCATGAGAAGAAATAGTGCTTGTTTTGTGCTTGGTTCATTTTCTTTGGGGAACCATGTTTCTATGAAGGAGCTGGGCAGAGGCTACTGCCAGAGATGGTACCAGCGTAAGCTCCACCGTGTGATTACTCAGGGCCTAAGAAATGCCTTCAGAATGCACACTCGCCTATGGCCAGTAAACTGAACACAGGCCCCTTATAACACCTTAACATTAAAGCTACTGTTTGTCTTAGGATCAGAGAACTAAGATGCAAAAATCAAAACCCCAAATCCAAAAATCCAAAACATATTTTGATACTTTTCCAGACATGAAAAAAAATCCCCTAGAAAGCATCTTCTCCAGATAAAGCAACGCATTCACAAGCATCATTTTGAAATTACAAAAGAGGGATAGTCTTGGTGAAGAAGAATATATTCCAGAAGAATATATTAATAAGCAATTAATTTAGTTAATTACTCATTTTTATTTCTTTTCACGCATGCACGTATGTATTCAATAATAGATATGGCTTCTAAGCTTTCCAACTGCCTGTCTAGTTTTTGATTCCTTCTTTCCTTCTTTAATTGCCAAAGATGTGTTCTTGTTACATGATTTGAAGCTGAACTGCTTACAGCTTGCAGTACTTTGAATGAGCAAGGCAATAGTGTTAATCCACTATGCATCACAGAAGTAACGCTTCTAAATTCACTGGTCATTTGGAGAACATTTTGGCTTAGATGAGTCGATACCAAATATTGGCCGCAAGTCTTTTTGCCTTTTCGACATCAGCTGTCCTGTGATGCTCTAGATCTGAGATGCTAATGAGAATACGTGGAATCACAGGTTTTGTTGTTGAAAAGTAATTACTCAAATTCTTTGCTAGATATTGTCTAGCATCACAGCCTGAGTGGCTTAAATAACAAAAATCAATTTCCTCACAGTTCTGGAGCCCAAAAGTTCAAGGTCTTGAGGCGGAGCAAGGCTGATTTTCCCGAGGCCTCTCTCCTTGGCTTGCAGGCATCGGTCTTCTTCCTGTGTCCTCACAGAGTCTCTTCTCTGTGTGTGTCTGCGTCCTGATCTCTTCTCATACGGATATCAGTCATATCAGATCAGAGTCCACCCTTCTAAGTTCATTTAACCTCGATGACCTCTTTCGAAACCCTGTCTCTACATACAGTCACAATCTGAGTTACATAAAGGGCTTTGAACGTCAACATGGGAATTTTGAGGACACACAATTGAGTCTAAACAATCTGTATATAACACTTCTAAATTAATCATGAGTCTCAATTTAGAGTTACTTGGTAGACTATAAACTAGGCTATCAAAATTATATATTTTGTGCTATTTTCCAACTGTCCCTACCTCAAATCAACTTTGGGGAAATAAAACACAAACAAACGCCTCTCCTTCACATGCTACCAGGAGCGGTCTCCACAGTGACAAATCCTGGAGGCCCCTGAGGTTAAAACACTGGTGCCTGGAGTATGGGGCACATTAGCGTCCTGACAGCCATTTAACACGTAATCTATTCCTTCCTTTGTAGGGCTCTGAGCTGTGCACACCAGGCAAACACAGTCCCAGGGTCCCTGTCGCGTTATTTACCTCTGCTTTGAGCTGCTAAGTCCACCACAGCCATTTAGTAAATTATCAGTTTTCTTATTGGCCCTAAATCGTGCCTAATTAAAAATCTGACCTCCACAAGTTAGTCCTCTTCCTAAAGAGACAGAACATAAACAGGAAAAATCAACTAATTGCTACAAAAACTGCTTTTGTGGCACTGTAATTGGACCTCCGTGAAACAAATGAAGCCACTGGGGATTCCTTAATGAATGTTTAACTGCGAACGGTAGTCGGGCACTTAAGCAGCTAGGCTGATGGTCCCTAATGAAATCAAATAAAATCAAATCAAAGAATCTGGCATTTTTACTAACCAGATTTCTTGGCACGATGACATGAAGAATAATATATTTCCAAGTAAATAAATAGAGGAAAAGTTATAAATGGAGCAGTGAAAATTTAGTTGAAACCACTCAGATTACACTTTAGAAAAATACAACCCACCCACACGCACAGAAACCACCTCAAGAAAGTGACGCCTGATGTTTAATTTCACACATGGATGTCGCAGACGGGAAAGCCACTTGAGGGAAACGCTGTACTGAGTTGGACTCTGCTCCTATTGATGCTTACAGAGAGTGCAATGGCTTCGCTTGACCTCTCTTTTAAAAATATTTTCAGCCCAAAAGGACATTTTTGAATTGGCAAACATTAATAACGCAGTCTACGACTTTATCCATGCACTTCCTCAGGGAGTCAATGACTTTCTAATTCATGATTCCTTTGCCTAATAGATGATAAATGAATTCTAATAACAGCGAGATAGCTCTATGATTTCATTTCTTGTGATTATGTCAATATTAAAGGAAGCCTTAATAAATTGTTATTATCATAAGTAATTTAAGCAAGTGTACCCACCGGTTGTGATTGCTGGTCCTGATGCTAATCTCCAGCTCTTCTCCTCCTCCTTGGTGTCTCCTCGGTGGCCTTCTTTACATCTGAGTGGTGGTCACGTGCTAGCCACAGGCCACTGGGACAGTGAGGGAAGAAATGAGGTCAACCACTTCAAAAACTGCCTCCTTGGAAGGTGTCCCAAGCCCCTTCATGTGGTCTTTGTCTTTTGCTGGTGTTTGATGGAGGGACTGAGAAAACTACAAGAGTATGCAGGATGGATAACAAGGATGAAAACAGAGGGTCCGCTATCATGACCCCCAGACCCGCGTCGCCATTGTCTGGCAAGTTGATAGAAGTGAAAATTCTCAGATCTCACCTCATGTCTATTGAATCAGTCCCTACACCTGCTGTGGGAGTAAGTCCGACCACAAGCTTTCCAGGTGATTCTGATGTCTGTTGAAGTGTGTGTACCAACACCCTTGACAGTCTCAACTTGAAGGAACCTGGGCCCTTCAATGAATGTGCGGTGGAGAAACCAACCCGTCTCTTCTCTTAACCACTTCAGAGTGGCCCTGAAATTCCCTCAATTACATTAAAATGCTGAAAATTTAGGACCCACCATTACGGAAGCCACCACCCTTCTTCACTAATACTCAAGATCCCTTTCACCTTTAATATCTCATTTTAATCCTGATAGGCATCCACATTTTGAAAATAAGGAAACTGATGTCATCCAAATTAAGCAATTTAGCAGAAATGACACCAGTGCTTTTTATCAGTGCAGACAGCAAAGCCGCAAGTGTATAAAATACAGATGTGGTGTCATCGTGAAACACACTGATGTTAAACTTTCAACATGATTCTTCATGTAATTTTTCCTTTCTAAAAATCAGCTTCTCTCTTTATGTGTTTACTTCATTATATATTTGTACATCAGCTCAGAGGCATCATTTGTTATTTCTAATCCTTCATTGAACCATAAGAAAGTATTGGGCACTTGCTATTTTCACGGGTACTATCCAGCAAGTAATTCCTCCCTTACAAAGGGGTCCCAAATATACCACCCCAAAATAGATCTCTTTGGGAGAAGAGCATAAGCTGAAAACAACTGTACAGAAATAGATGTAGGAAGAGTTGTTTCCCCTCCTTTAGCTGCATTTTAAAAAGCATATTGCGAATTTCCTTTTGTAAATGTGCCCCACTTGTACCAGGAAGAGAAGGGCACACTGATCACTGGAGATAAAGCTGACACCAGGATGAATCTGCATCAACAAACTTTGTAAAAATAACCCTTCACTTCCATTAGATTCCCAGTGTATTTCCTAGGCACTTCCCACAATGTATCATGCCTTAAACTCTGAGCTCATCTCTTTTGCTAAAATACTATGTGAGCCCCTCAGTCTAACCACTTCTCTGAGTTTCACTTCTTCTCTATGAGCTGCTGTGTATATACAGATGATGAAAGTGCTATTTCTTCCCTCCTGCTCATCTGTCTTGAGTTAATTCAATTTACAGGCTTCCAGGGTCTGCACCTAAGAGAGTAAAGTAAAAGCACCTCTTTTTCTAACACTAATATAAGCTTCATTTCTTTTATTGCAGTTAAATAGGCTCTGAAGAGTGTGTAATCTCAATAATTATTTGGGTAGTATTTTACAGATGCTTATTATGATTTAGTAAACGGTAGTCAAAGCAGAGTGCTATAGAAAAAAGTCTGTGATAACTCAATAGACCTATTTTCTGGTAATCTAGTTCCGCCACAAAGCACCTGTGTAAATTTTAGTATGCCGTCTTAGATCTTGGCTCTCGACATCCTTAAATGCAAAATTAAGGTTTGTACTAAAGGAACTCCAGAGTCTCTTCCACTTTTATGATTCTCATCCAAAACTCTGAATTTAGAAACCAGGTAAGAGAGATCGTTCAGTGGTTCTACTTTTCCCTCTCTCTGAAAAAGTAAGCACAACAATTGTTACCTTGGCAGGCTGACTGTGTGGGGAAGACCTTTACCACACCAATATAGAAATTTTGAAATCTTTGCTCTTACAACAGCATTACACAGGGACTATGAATGTTCCAATTACTGCAAGCATAACCAGGAAAGCCAGGTTCACTAACTGCCTTCCCTGTTTGGATGGGGCCCTCCTGGAGGTGTACAGTGTGGCCACATGGGAAACAAGGTTGCTAAGAGAAATTCCAATTGTACCTGAAGGCCCAGGTTCAGACAGAGGCTCTTCTGACTTTGCCTCTTAATGCCTGTTAGCCTCATTTTCTCATAAGCATATTAATTACATATACTTCCCTGGCTTGAAATTGGGCTCAAATTGGGTAGCATACATAAAGGTCTTCTGTTAACTGCAATATCCTATTTGCACATTGGTGTCTAACATATTTTCATTTTCCCCTCAAAATCTTAAATTTGAATTAAAAAGGGTGTCAAGTCTACAGCGGCAATCGACTCTTTGACCCTGATTCATTATAGAGATCTGTTGAAATTGGTAACCTAAGTCACTGAATTAATTTAAACATACAGTTTATTATTTAGTGAGTGCATCTAGTACTTGAAATAACTGCTAGCAAATTGTGTTCAAGTAGAGATCCTTGGGGACTCCTTAAATAAACAGTTAAGACTCATTTGAAATTAGCAGCCCTCATTTGCATACAAACAAAATAATGTGTTAAAGCCTTTAAAAACTGTTCAGTGCTATGAATTTAAATTCTGGGCCCCAAGGAACGGTATGTACACCTGTAATTCATGAAGTCTCGCTGTTTACCTGTAGCTCGGAGCCACAAACTCATTTCTTTAAGCAGTGAACTGGTCCAGAATAATGTGTCTTCCAGGCTTTAGAGCCCAGTGCACTTTTGCTTGGTTTCATCGTTTCTGAGTGCCCCTTTCTTCCGTGCTCCCTGCTCTCTCATTGGTGTGTAATGACATGGTGGACTCTGGGGGCTGAGGCAAAAGAAGAGTGAGGGCTTCTCAATGCAGATTCTGTGCTAACTGACCCAGCCTCTCCCACCACACACTGTCTTACTCGCCAGCCTCCACTCTTGTTATGTTTTCTTTCATTGATATTTGTAATTAAAAAAAATTTGTGAGTATGTAAGTATATTCGCTGTGGAAGAATAGTACGTAGACATACGGCATCTCGATCCTTCTTACTTCCTCTTCCCCCTTCTTCCTCCCATCTTGCCCCATTCCTAGACCCCTTTCCTGTCTCTGTATAGTCTATCTCCCTGTTTCCTATTATATTTCTTTTATTTTGCTCTTTAGATTATTTATATTTTGGGTTTTTCTTATTAACTAAAAGTATCTGAATCTCCAGATCTTCACCATATTCTACATCTTTGGAGATGGAAAAGTAGTTGTTGAAATTGGGGTTCATGATGAAACCTGACAGCAAACTAGATCTTTGGCTATTCAGTTAATTCCTGTTTACCGAACACAGATTACTGCCGCTAGTAGTGCAAAGCTGTTTAAACTACCTCCATTTATCTCAAAAATGACAAGTATCAAGGAATTTTTGGTGAAACCCATTAAGGACTACTGTAGGTTACCATAGTAACAAATGAAGCATTCTTAACTTGTTAAAAGGAAATTCAAAAATGTTTCCTGCAAGAGGTTATGGAAAGATAGGTCTAAATAAAGATCTGAAAGATGAGCCTTCTTAGAGACAGAGAGAAGGTGGTGCGGGTGGAGCCACTAGCCAAAGAATACCGGCAACAATCATAAGTAGAGCTGGTAGGGAAGAGATTTTTCTCCCAATACTTCTGCAAGGACTGTGGCTCGGCTACACTTTGATTTTGATGAAATGATGCTGATTTTGGATACTGGCTTTTAGACCTGTGAGAGAGTAAGTTGTAGAAAGTTGCCAAGTCTTTCGAATTATTTTACAGTAGCTACAGGAAACTGATACAAACCCAAGAAAGATGTGATTTTTCTCACAGAAAGCCAAATTGATCCTCAAACTACATCAATACTAGAATTAACTTGAATCAAACATAACCTCAAAAATATACAAGTAAAATTTGACAAAAATACAGAAGGAAATTTATAAAACCACAAATGAAATGAGAAATCTTAATATTTCTCTTTCAGAAATTTAAGGAAAACTTAGCAGTCATTTAATATCTGCATTCCAATAATAAAAATGTCCTTAATATAGACTGATAGAAAACATAGACCAAATAAGTAAATCTTTATGCTTCATGTTATAAAATTTAAAGAAATTCTACAAATGATTTTAAATAATAAAATGTGACCTAGTGGGAATTATACCAGGAAGTCTAAAATGGTTCAATTTACAACTCCATTAATGGTTAAAATGAAGCAAACAAATAATAGTTTCAATAGACATGGAAAGTAAATAGTCCATAAAATACAATCTGTATTCATAAAAATGCCCTCCCAACAAAATCGTATGATGAGAAACCTTTTGTAATCTAATTATAATTTATTTACTAATCATAAATAGGTATGATTTTACTGGATGGCCAAAATTGAGAAGTATTTTTACTAAAGACAAGCATAATTTAAATCATTCCTGCCATTCATCATTATACTGAAGAGTCCAGGTAATGAAACAAAAGAAGAAAAAAAGAAATAATGATTCAAAAGAAAAATGAAAAAAATATTTTAGGGATTGGTAATGATCGTTACATAGAGAATCCAAGAGAAACAATGGTAAATGTAGAATTAATAACTCATCAAGATTTCCAGGTATTAAAAAGCCTAAAATATCAGTAGCATTAGTAAAATGTAACAAACAGAAGAATTTTTTTTTTCACTTTATTGGTCTTTTTAATTCTAATGCACTGGCCCAGGTAATACTGAAGTTGAGCTTTCCCTGATTGTAGTGGTAAATACTTTTTTTTTTTTTTTAACTCTTTGGAATTTGAAAAAGGGTTAAAATTCATTCTTAAAAAGCAAATCCAGGGCTGGGGATTTAGCTCAGTGATTAGAGTGCTTGCCTTGCAAGCACAAGGGCCTGAGTTCAATCCCCGGCACCACAAAAAAAAAAAAAAAGCAAATCCAAGTAAACAGATTATTTTTAAATTTATTGACTTCTGAAGTTCTAACACTGATTTTTAAGAACTATTTTTGAAAAGGTAGCAATAAATACCAGTTAAAAAAACGTCATTGTGTGACTCTTCCTAGTGCTCAATAATCCTTTGACACGATAATGTTCATTTCACACAGCTGGAGAAAAGTTTACATTGTGGTCAGCTGAGTACCACGACTGCCTTCAGAAGACTAACTAGCAGTTCATTTTTGGATACCTCTTTGATCTATTTTAGGGGGTAAATTAATGACTCAAGCATATCTGGCCTTTCTTCTTTAGCAATGGACCTTCAAATATCTCTGACTTTCTGTGATTAAAATCATCAAAGACTATTGTTTACAATATTTTAAAATACAGAGATGGAGATAATCAACTCGTGGAAAATCAAGTGTGTTTAATGTGGTGTGTTCTCAAGATGGCCCAGGAATGGGCTTTGGAGACACTTTCCTGAGGCATTACATTTTTATCAGCAAAAAAAATAAAAGATGAAACAGAGAAAATACTGAAATGATCATATACTGTTCACATAAGCAGATTTTTTAAATTATTAAGTACTCTTTTATTAACTATGTAAGTGCAGACTTTGTAAATACCACTAAGTTGGTCTCAGAAGTTGAGGACGGTGGGCTGATTGCTAGGAGCCAGGAGAAGAGAAAGGAGGAGCATTCGGGAAAGTGACAGATAAGGGTAAAACATTCTGGTATGTTTTGCACTGAGTAGGGTGACCACAGATAACAATAGTGAAAAGCATATTTCGAAAAGTTAAAAGAAAGGATTTTGAATGTTTTCTCCATAACGCAATGCTAAATGTTGAAGGAGATAGTTACATTTACCCTGATTTAAACATTACACAGTATACACATGCATCAAAACCTCACAAAGTACTCCATGATATGTATAATTTTTGTTTCTATGTATTAGTTAAAACTAAATTTAAATTTGGAGTGGTCTATTAAAACATTGGTTCTATGATTATAGCCAAATGCTCTAAATAAAGTGACACAGCCTTTATAATATTAAGAATGTCAATTATAAACTATTGCCTACCAATAATATTAAATATGCATGCATTCACTCAAATGCATACTTTCTTCTGTTGTTGGTAACTATCTGAAAACAGCTCCGAGGAAGGACATGTCTCTGTGCGTCACTTACCTCACCAGATGCTCATTTCTGTCTCTAAATGAACTGCAAAATTCCTGGGTCCCTAAATGAGCAATCACAGATATTAATGATTATCGACTGCAATCTTAACCTCTAAATAGAGATATTTTTTGCTAGACATAACTTTTCTAAAAACCTTGTCCTTTTTACTATATTTCATACTTTAAGGCATAAAAATACATATACTCTAAACTATCTCAGGTTTAATTCTATTGCCTTGTTGTACTGATATTGCTTCTAGCAAATTGCCACAAAGATGGAAACTTAAAAATAAATAAATTATTTAGGAGCATAGGCAAGGCTTAGCGAGGTCCTCTATAAGGCTCCAATCAAGTGCTGGCCAGGTTCGGGTCTCACCTGGAGGCTTGATTTTGGAACGGTCTGCTTCCAGCCTCCCTCAGGTTGTGAGCAGAACTCATCTCCTCCTGACTGCCAGTGTGAAGGACCCACTGTCTTGCTGGCTAGAAGTGGAAAGCTGTCCTCAGCCCACAGTGGCGGGCTGTGGTTTCCTGCCATGTGGGGTCTCCTGACATGACAGCTTACTTCCTCAAAGTCATCAAGGGAGAAAATTTTCAGCGTTAATTAGATGGCAAGATGGAGACAAAAAAGATGCGCCAATCACAGGAGAGACATTCCCTCACCTTTGCCATCATCTATTTCTTGGACGTATGGCACATGTACAATCCACGTTAGACATGTGGAAGGGCACACAAAGCATGGACACCAGGAGGGAGGGTTCTTAGGATACCTTTAGACGTGTCCCACCATATCTGTTGAATCGCGAAACTGAAATATTTGCTTCCATTTAAAAGCCTGGTTATCTAGTTAAGGGTCATCAAACAGCTCTAATATTTCACATCCTATTGAATAAAGAATGTCACAGGATAATCTCAAAGAAACGAGGAGATGCATCCTTTTCAAGGAGTGAATCGGCAAGCCCTCCATCAGTGAGTGAGGATGTGTAATTCTGTTAGAAAAACAAACCGTTAGGGAAAATAACACAGTTTACTTAAGTTCACATTGATATATGTATTGCATAAGTAAGTTTGACAGTGCTTTTTCAATAAGTAAATGATTATATGAAAGACATTTTAAAATATAGACACTATACAAAGTTCGTATAACTTCATTTCTAAACCTATTTTATTCAAGTACTTAGAAAGAAACTTTATCCTAATAACTATGTGAGAGTTCATTAAAACACATTGAACTCTGATCAAAATATTTTTTGAACATAGGATGCAAATAAATTCTGTCTATATTCTTCTTAAAGGTGTATCCTTTCACCTGCATTTATTGGCATACAAACAAGTAAACTATTTTGAAAGTTGATGATTACATATTGTTTAAAATATTTTGGGATATTTCAAAATGTTATCTATAAATGATTTACTTATTATGCTTATGAATTTTATGTGTAATATACTATCTACATATATCAGACTAGGAATTTCAAAGTGAGATCTATGTGTGACTGATTTACTTGCTATACATACTAATAGTACAAGGTTTGGTTGACAATTACAGTGAATGTTTAAATTTTAAAAATGAACTTATAATAAAAGACACATCACCATTAAACCCACCCAAAATAATCCCCCCTCACTTTGACCACACGTACCCCACCATTTTTACCACTTTATGAAGAAGTTCTGGAAATCATCTTTTGTGTTTTTAATTGGACTGTTGTGGCTGCTACAACATCCTGAGTCAATTAAAAATCTGCCTTTTATGGTCATTTTGACAGTGGGAAAGAGCCAGAAGGGACACGGCACCGGATCTGCTGAATAAAGTGGATGAAGTCATACTATGTTTGCTGAGCCTGCCTTTCCTTCGAATGACTAGGCAGCAATATCCACCATATGTTTTGATCACACCTGGTGAAAACAATCACTAAATAGGACTGCCAGAACTTCTTCAGAAAGTGGCAAGAAAGTCGGGGTAAGTGTGACCCAAGTGAGGGGGAGTATTTTAGGTGAGTTTAATGCCAATGAGTCTTTTACCATAATAACTTCTTTTAGTGTAAACCTTCGTCTTATATTTTGATCATACCTCATATATAGAATATACTATCTATGCAATACATTCAGACTACAGAATGACCATTAGTTAGAAGAATAAAGTGGGTTGCCTGTCTTATGTGTGTATTTCCAAGTAGTTCCTTTATGCACAAAGACCCTCCCCCTTTGATACCCCTTTAGAGCCGATTCAGTGTGCATAGTTGTAAGGTTTGATGTTTACATTATTGGCTTAAAATAAGATTTTTTTTCAGGAACTATCTTAAAATTGAAAACATTTTTTTCCTGGAGAGCATACTATTAAGTGAAATAAATCAGAC
>PVJO010009387.1:0-69846 GCA_004026905.1 Hystrix cristata
AATTCTGGGAAAAGGAACTTAATTAAAAGCTTTTTTTTTTTTTTTTTAGCACTTTTGTTGCTGATGGGTGACTGTCTTTGGTCATATGGTCAAGAAGTGGCTACGTTGTTGGCCAGGGTACTCCCCCCACCCCCGTATGTGTGTTTGTGTGTGTGTGTTGTGTACTTGCAGGAAGGGACATCATCCATCGCATTGTTTGGAGCAGTGAGCTGAAGAGACCTACGCTTTGGAGGAAGCGCTAAGTCTGGAACCCTTGCCTGGTACCCTAAGGTGTCCTTGTACTAAGTTTTTTGATGCAAGAGCAGATCAGACTGTTACCCTGTTTTAAAAGGGGTTTTGCTGTCAGGCAGAGCTGCTCCTGGAGGGAATAGGTGCCGGACCCGGGGGACACCTTGTCCTGAGGTTAAGGGGTGCAAAAAGGCACATCTCAGGGATGTGAGATGACAGGCCCACAGTACTTGCTATGAAAAGACTCTGACTGGGAACCTTATTAGCCCACTTGAAACTTCAGACCGGCTGTTGGACACTATGGATCCCTTATTTCTTCAGCCAAATGAAAGAAAACTAAAGCTTGGAAAGGAGAGGGTGGCACTTTTAGATTTTTTCTGAAATTGACATGATAGGTGAGCTCTAGGCAGCAGCAACAGGTCAGAAATACACCATCAGTGTCCCTTGTGGGAGTAATTGGGATGGGGCTGTTGCCCTTTCTACATTTCCTTTCCTCCTCTGTGACGTGCTCTAGCTTGCCTTTGGAGAAGGGGCTGCATTTCATAAAGTTTGCCACTAGACTGCACCCTTATCTATGATAAGAATTCTTCCTTGAGGATTGCTTTCAAAAAAAGTAGTTCTCCAGCTAGTTCGATTTGGAAGCATTTCATTTGATGCTGTTCACACTCCCAGATCCTGATCTCTCTTCTCACTTATCTATTTGCTGAAAGGCACGTTTAAAAATAAGCCTAAAGTTTAAAGTTGTGCTTTTGCTCCTGTTGCCAAAGGGGTTTTAGGTGTTTGACGGGGAGAGGGAGGAGGAGTTGTGTGTAATGATTAAAAAAAAAAAAATCGCAAGGCTTGTCTGAATTGCTTCTCCTCTCTTTCTGGAGTCTTGGTAAAGCCAGGAGCAAATTAATATTCAACAATTTGGTTGGATTATTTTAGAAGAGAGGGAGCTCATGTGTTATTTTCTTGTTTGCGTCAAGTTCAGACTCGAAGAGTGGCATCACCGTGCGTGGCGTGTGAGCCTTTGCTGCACTGCTTTGGCAGCTCAGCTCCCTGCAGGCACCCTGAGAATATCTGAGCTGCGTCAGGAGAGTGGGGGCCTCCTCCCAAAGAGACACGGGCAGCCCCATTCCAGCTCCCCTGCATTTCCAGAAGATGGTCTCCAGTGATGCTTCTTTTTGTCTGGCCAGTTTCCAAGGGCTGGAAAATACAATGTATGAGGACAGGTAAAAAGAAGAGGGGCTGATTCGTGGAGAAGGCAGGTGAGCAGGAAGCAGGAGGAAGAGAATGTGGTGGGAGCTGGTCCTTGGGGGAGGTAGCAGGGGTGAGGAGAGAGGTCCCTCTGTAAGAAAGACTATCTGGATTCCACAGCCATCCTTTATCTCTGCTTCCACCTTCCACCCAGCTTAAGTCTGGAGGAATTCAGGGCCTGGATCTGCTGTCCCAGGGCCCTCGGGTAGGCCTCTCCAGAAGACAACAGAGAAGGAAGAATTCTCGGCATTCTGGAATTGTTTAGAGTGATTTTGTCCAAAGATAGGGGACTGACAGGGTGAGTTTTGAGTCCGGGAGTCCATAATTAATATATGACTATGGAGGAGGAAGCTGTGGATGGTAAGGGACGCCTGTGCATCCCTCTTCAGTCCATTCCTCCTTTCCTCCTTTCTGAAGGTGTAGGTCCCTTTACAACCAGTTTTAGAAAATTGCTTCTGGGGGGGGGGACCTTCCATCAAGAGTTGCATCCGGGGGGGCTTATTTATTCCTGCCAGAAACAAATGTTGGAGCCCAGATTCCTTTCCCAGAGATCTCCTTTGTTGATGCCTTATTTTTACTGCTACCCTGGAATGGATGAGCTTAGATTCCTTTTAAACCCATCTTTCTTGGAGAAGTAGGAAGTCAAATAGCCACCTGTGCCCTGTTTCCCCAGAGATCACCACCCTTCCTTTAAAAGATTAATGGCCTACTAAAACTAAGTTTCAAGAAATGTCACCTTGTGCTATCTGGACTTTTAAAAAGGTGGATAGCATGTTTGTGTCTTATAAAGCCTGCTAATGTGCCTGTACCTGTGTTCATTTTCTGTGATTTCTAAGGCAGGGATGATGCCTGATAACGCAGGTTGGAGAAGCTTAACTTTTTCATAGGACACAAAGTGTCATGGATTCTTCTGCTTGGAAAGGAGAAAACACCACTTACAGGGCTCGTCTTCATTCTCTTCTGTCTCTCTCAGACAGGCTTATTTTCTCATGGATTCCATTTTCAGGACCTCCTAACATCAACTTCAGTCCCTTTCCGAGAGACCAGGACACGTCAGGCGCCACCGCTGCTGTCTCATCAGGACCCCAGACGAAGGGACAGTGACCTTCCAGAAAGAGCAGCGAGCTCTCAGGTCCTTCCCTGAGCCCGGGAAGGGCGGTGGGCCGATCCTGTGCCCAGCAGCCGCCAAAGGCAGCCCGTTGCAGTGATGTTGCTGAGGGCTAGGTGGCAGGGTAGATACACCGTCAAAACGCGCCTCCGTCTGTGCAGGGAAGCAGGGGCCGGGAGGAGAGTTTGACAGCGGAGGTCACAGGGGAGGCCTGTTCTAGGGCAGCGGGACGCAGCATGGGCTCCCTCGTATGCAGCCCCAGGGGGGGACTGTGACACCATCCTGAACGGCCAAAGTGTCCCTGTGCCACCAACACCGCATTCACGATCACTCGCCCTTGGAGATGAGGCACACTCAGCTCAGTACTGGGAGAATGCTGGATTCGCTGAAGGACGTCCGGCAGCTTCCTGATGAACAATTAGCACGTGAACTTCAAAATACAAAATTAAAAAAATTAAATGTTAATTATAGTGCATTTTACACATTCAAGAACAGAAGGTAACACCAGTTATTTTGCACTCTCCACACTGCCTCATACCTGTGAACATTTTGCCATCATGAGTGGAAATTTTATTAAGAAGTAATGCAGGGTTACGAGTAACAGCTCACCCTTTCCATCCTCTTGGTAGAAGTAGCCTCTCTCTTGAGGTAGTTCTGTATCCTTTCTGCACAATGTTTTCTGAGGTCATATAGGATTTTTTTTATAGAATGGTGTTAGGGTGATTTTGAGGGTCAAATCATGTGCTGCTTTAGAGTTAAAGTTTTGTAAAGAGGTTGCCTGCTGCAGAGGCCATCTGACTAGTCCAAATCGACACCCTGGCTGACTACAAAGGGAGCAGGAGCCAACGGTGAGTCACAGTGATCTGTATCCCTATGTGAGCAGTATACAAGTTAATAGTTTCACGAGTTGATTTTTAGGAGGCTCTGGAGCAGAGCCAGACAGATAGAGCGGAGCAGAGAGAACTCCATAAATGCAATTTCGGGTTGGAGCCCTCCTGTCTTCTTGGATCACGGGATCTGGCTTGTCCCTACACTGGACAGCTCAGAAGCTGTGTTAATTTTGGAAAGTGAGATTAACCAGGAAAAGTGATCTGTTATGATTTAGAAGACAGTGTTGGTAGGTCCAGATCTAGGAGGCACAGAGGAGAGGTAGGGAGGGAAATGGAATAAGAGGAGATGGAAAGAGTGTTAACTGCTTGAAGCAGGTTTAATAGGAGGCCTCGGAGCTGTGAAAAGGCCAAATAAAATCACAGTGCCTGGTGGAATCTACATTTCACCCCAGTTTAGCAGGGAGAGGTGGTAAAAACCAGCTCACCACCACGAGAACATGGGGCATACTTGTGTGAATTAGAAAACGCTGCCCTTCCTCGAGGTACTTTCCTTCTAGTCATCAGAAAATTGTTATAAGATACAGATTTTGGATTCTTAAAAATAAGTTCCAATAGGCTCTTATTGTTGGGCTTGAAATACGTTAATTGTAATGTAACCTAAATTTGTACAAACATATTAAGGTCTCAATTCCATATGCTTATGTCACTGTAAAATCCAACATAAATGTAAATAAAATCAACCAAAGCTCCCAACCCAGCAAAGTGCACAACGACAACATTAATTTAATGTGCTGGTTGATGTTAGGGCTGATGTTTTACGTACAATAAATCAATATACCTGTTGTGATTATGGTTTAACTGTACAGTGCAAAGTTTTTGAGCTTGGCACGTATACAGTTGATGTTTCGTTTGGTGATCTGATTCTTCCACTACTTCTTAAACTACAGTGGAGTCATGCCTTACATAGTGGTTAGTTCTAAAGTTGGCTTGCAATACAAAAATTGAGTATAATCAAAATTCCCCAAGAAAATTCCTTAAGTCACTTGCAAAACAAAACTACCACAAAATCTTCATTTCTGTAACATGGCAACGTGTCACTCTGCCTTCACTCAACTCTTTCGCATTATTGCAGGATCAAGTCCACTTCAGCTCTTTAGCTTAGCAAACGACACTAGCAAATGACTAGCAAATGACAATGCTGGTGGTGTGACTTGGTTCGATGCTTTTGAAAATGGGAAATATTTTCTAGAGCTAGATTAGATGATGGTCATCCAGGTGACCTAAGATGCCTTCAGTTCTCATGATTACTAATGAACCTACAGACCATTCTGCATTCCAGTTTGAGAAATAATGGTTAATCCTTCACTGGTTTTTTTTTTTTTTTCATCTCCAGGCTGTGTGCTCAAGGACAGCATAAATGACATTTAGTGACTACTTCACTAGTCCAGGGTCACAGATGACCCTCTGAAATACTGTGAAGAATACAGACATTTGACCATGAACCCATGAACCCAAAGTTGGGCTCACAGTTTTCAGACCCTGAGCTGTCTGGAACCCCAGGAAACTGGCAGGACTCTGAGCTTTTTCACTGTAACTGCGTGGTGAATGGGTTTTCAACAAACCCAGGACCTAACTTCCAGAAACGCCTTTCTAGGCTGGGCACACCTGACAGACTGAGCTATGGAATCTTCCACAATTGACTGACACATCTCAGACAAAAACACAAGCTGCACAAATGTAAATAACATGAACAGTCCATACTCTTGTGGCTGCTCTGTGTGTGTGTGTGTGTGTGTGTGTGTGTGTGTGTATGTGGCGGATATCAGAGGCTGCATATAGAGATGTCTTAGGGCCAAGAGAGTTGACTGCCTATTTATTGCTAAATGTGAAGTAGAGGATACTGTTTATGACATAAACATCATGCCTTGCTAGGTCTTTTGTTTGTGTAGACTTAGAAGGTAAGGCAACAGATTTGACAACCTGGCAGGGAATGGAAGCATTTTCAACAAGCCAACCAAAGAGACAACATAGACTTGGTGCAAGGACAGAAAGCCGAGAAGAGAAAGATGTGGTATTTGCACAGTTGGTGTAGTTTGACTGTGGAAGGTGGGTTTTCCTGAATCTCAGGATTTTGTATCCTACTTTCTTTTGTTGATTAAAGCTGCTCAACCTTGAGCGAATTACTTAACCACCTTCTGGTTGAATTTATTCTTCTGTAAAGTGGATTATTTTATTACGTGGCAGTTGTGAAGGTTCAATGAAATAATCTATATAAATTACTTTGGACCATTATCTATCTTGTGTAATGTATTAGTTTACTAAAACTGATGTAGCAAAGTATTCTAAATTGAGTACCTTAAACAACAGAAACTTATGGGCTCATATTTCAGGAGGCCTGAAGTCCAAGATCGAGGTATCAGTGAGGCTATTCTCCCTCTGAAGCTCTTGCTAGAAGGATCTTGTCCAGACTCTTCTCCAGCTTTTGGTAGTTCCTTGGTTTGTGGCAGCATGAATCCAATCTCCATGAGTCTCTGACTTTGTGTCTGTTTACAAAATTTTCCCTTTTTATATATGTACCTGTCATATAAAGATAAAGGGTCTACTCTATTATGACCTCATCTCAGCTACTTAAATCTGCAAGTATCCTATTCCCAAGTAGACAGGGCTGGGAATTCACCTCAGTGGTTAAAGTACTTGCTTAGCAAGCACAAGGCCTTGAGTTCTATCCTCAGCACCAAAAAAAAAAAAAAAAAAAAAAAAAAAAAGAAAATCCCACCAATCCCCTCCCCCCCAAACCCAAAAACCAAAAACAACCAAATAGATAAGAACATATTCTGAAGTTCTGGGGCTAGTGATTTTCAACATATGAATCCTGATGGGAGGATTCAACTCATGATACATAGTAATCACTCAAATAGTAGTTGTTATTGTTATTAACAATGCCCTCTTTAATCACCTTTGCATGGGTGATTGTAGCCAGAATTTTCAGATCTGCAGCTCTATACTCATGTTCTTTCTGGTTATTTCTAGTATGAAAGTGACTTGAGAGGAGATTATTCCACTGCTGTTCATCATGGTATTGCTAAGACCTAGAGCAGTAATGAGCCCATAGGAGACCCCCACCCCATGTGGATGAATGAATGAAGTCTGTTCCTTTCTTCCCCCTTCTCCTCCTCCAGCACCTCCTCCTTCTTCCTCTTCCTCTGCTTCTTTTTCTTCTTCTTCCTCTTCCTCTCCTTCTCCTTCGTCTTCTTTGATTTTTGATTACGTAGTAGCTAGCCTCTCCCATTATCTTTTCTAGATTGCCAAAATGTTAAAGGAAAAACAAATGAAATCAAACCAATTTTTGTTTCCTTTGTTGATGATTATGAAATCCTCCATAATCACTCACTCTCTGAGGGGAAGTGAGAAACCCAACCAGAGGGAAAAGGGCAGCTGGGGTGGTGATTGTGGCAGCGGGGTTGCCTGTATTAGAGCTAATGCCTCCTCTATACATTTCCTACGGCTTGATATTGGCCTGGGCTGAGAGTTTGGAATGAATAGGAAGAGATCAGTGTGGTCAACATTGACCGAAAGTCAAGGTCCAAATGAGACCTGGAGAGGTACAGGGGCTTTATTTGGTCCTCAAAAAGGGGTGGTGTCATGATTCCCTGGCTCACAAAGCCACCATGTGGGCAGAAAAGACTCGACCTCCTGAATCAGGTGGTTTCTGGTCTGAAAATGGATCTGGAGTTGTATGAATATTAGACTCTCCCAGAAACTGGAATGTGAAACATAAGGAGCCAATGTTCTGCATACTAGGGATTCAGAGTGAACTGCTCTGTGCTGTAGCAGCCACCTTTCCTTTACTGGGACAGAATACCTGATACACATTTGAAGGAGAAGAGGTTTATTTTGGCTCTTAGTTTCCAAGATTTCTCTTTGTGTTTGGCTGACTCCGAGGCAGAAAGATGGTAGAAGGGTCTGGTGGAGGAAATCTGCTCACCTCATAGTAGCCAGGAAGCAGAAAGACAGGGAAGAATATGGAGAAGAGATATATCCTTTGAAGTCATGCTCCAGTTGACCTACTTCCTCCAAGGAAGCCTCACCTCCAAACAGTCCATTCAGCTAATGGAGTTATCAATGGATGAATCCATCACCAAGGCCAGCATCCGTGTGAGCCAATCACACGTCCCGGCTTCACCTCTGAGTATTGATTGGTATACTGGGGGTCAAGGCTTCAGTACCTGAGTCTTTGGGGACACTTTGTACCATAAAGTGTCCTCATAAGCCGTGTGAAGTAGCTCTGTGGTGATTTTAGCCCCACAGGACCCAATCCCCCACCTCATCAAAAAAGAGATGACTGAAATCCAAAAACACACTAATACCGATTGACGGGCACCCTCTGTGTATCTATCTATCCAGCTGCCTGTTTTCTTGATGATATAGAACAGAGCATGCAATGCAGACAGCCCCTGTCAAGAGGGAGGAAGGATGCAGACACGGTGGGGACCAGAAGACAAAGTGTTCTATAAGGGAAGCTGCAGTTTACTTCTTGCTTGTTCACCATTTAGAAGTATGAAGGCAACACTGACTTGCTCTGCCACATGTTTTTTGTTTTAGAGATTTGACTGGTTATTTAATTTTATTCTAAAAAACATTTTTCATTGTAAAAATTTCCAGAAGATGAAAATGTAAACAGAATAGGACGATGAAGTTCCATGAGTCCATCCTTCAGCTTGGGCAAGCATGCTCTGTGCCCACACTATCTACACATCTCAGCTTCTTTCATTTCCACTGACCGTATTTTAAAAGAGTCGCATACCGTATAACAGTATTTCTATCAATGAGGAACCAGGAATACAATGGAGATAATATAAGATTATAAGGAGCTGAAAAATTCTTATTGCCTAGTGACATTATAGCCATTCTGACAGGGTAGCCTGACACACTGCTCATGTGCTTGTGGGATGCGGGTGTAAAGAAACCTACCACAGTGCCAGTTGTATGAGAGTGTAACAATACGATTATGGATAGTACACAAAATTGACAATAATACTAAATGACTATGTTTCTCATCTATGAATTATCTATACTATAGTTTTTATTGTTAGAATCTACTCATTCTGCTTATATTTTTAAAATGTACTATAAAAACAGTGTGCCATTTTATGGCAACAGCAACTTTGTACCCCTCATATTTACCATGCTTCTGTAGTACATCATTTCCTCTTGTACTTGATTTACTCTCATGTTGTTTTATTCGTTGTGGCCCTCGGAACAGTGGGCTATATCATATATATATGTGATATACATAGCCTAGGTGTGTAGTAGGCTGTACTACCTAGGTTTGTGTAAATACACTCTATAACATTTGCAAAATGACAAGATTGCCTAGCAACACATTTCTCAGAATATATCCCCATTGCTAAGTGATACATAACTGTAAAATGAAAACATGGCTCTTCAGTTTCAGGTACAATGTTCTATTTGTCAAGCATCTTTTTTTTGTATGTGTCCTCAAAACTGACCCAAACATTTCTGAGTAATAAGTAATGAGATAGGTGGTTTCCGTCTCTACTACACAGGAAAAGTTTGGTGACTCACAAAGGTGAGTATTTAGGAAAGGACATCAGTGGAATGAATATGAGTGACTTGGAGGCTCCTGGGTTTGGACATCTGAGAGGAAGGGGGGTAGCAGATGATGCTGGTAGATGAAGACAGGTAGAGAAATGGGTGGAGAGGGTATATGCAGGTTAAGTTCCCTGAACAGAGAGGAGAAGGCAGGGCTGGAAGGAGTGAGGTTGGTGGGATGGACCTGGGAATAGTCCATAAGATGTGGCAGTATCAGCCTGAGCTCCCAGAGGGGATGCATCCTGCAGAGAACAGCCCCTCGGTCTGAGTACAGGAGGAGATCCCAAGGTATTGCTGGGAAGGAAAGGACGAGTTGCCAAGTCGCACAAAGAAGCACCTGGAAAATAAAAGGAACAGCTAGGACTCTTTAGGAGAAGAAAGAAAATTGTGGTCATGATAACACTATTGCCAACTTTCGTTAAAGGCTTATTATATGCCTGACACCTGACGTGCATTATTTCATTTAATGGCCTTTACAGCTTCATAAAGTGTCTTAGGTACTTTTCCTCATTGCTGAGATAAAATACCCCCAATGCTCATAAGTTAATCTAGGAAAGGTTTGTTTAGCCCACAGTTTGTAGAGGTTTCCGTCTATAGTTGGCTGGCTCCAAGGCAGAGTGTCATGGCAGAGGGGCATCACAAAGGAGAAACAGTCCACGGTGGGCAGAAGGTAGCAAAGCAAGCAAGGGGCTTTCACAGCTTCATTCTGCCCCTTTTATATTCTATGCAGGCTACCGAGATTAGGGTGGTGCCAAACCATCAGTGGACTGATTTAGTAATCACACATCCTTAATCCCAGCACCCTTAATCTTAGCATTGAACCATGAATCAATCACACACTCTAGATCCAGCCACCTCTGAAGAAACCACCCTCATGACCGCATGAGGCTTTGAGGGGACTTCTGGACACAAACCATAACATAAGAGAAATCATATTTATCAGCTTCACTTTATACTTGAGGAAACTGAGGCGCTGGCTGGTTTAAACTAGCCAAAGTTCACACGGCTAGAAGCAGAGTTGGTTTATGAGTTTACGCAGTTTCAGGTGACAGTCTACAAGTCTAACGCCAACTCCAATCTGCCAGCCTGCCTGGAGAAGCCTCTGGCTTTTACCATGGTGAAGGAGGGTCACTGAAGCCCCAGCACGGGGGAGGTGCAGGGAAGGAATTGTCAAGAGCAGAAGTCACAAGAGCCACCACGTGAAACATAGGACAGACCAACCAGTCTCTGAAAGGGAGAAAAGAGATGCACAGACTGATGGTTGTGATGGGTAATTTTCTGTGTCGACTTGACTTGGCTAAGATAGCTGGAGAAGCATCATTTCTGTTGTGTCTGTGAGGGAGCTTCCAGAAGAGATCAGCATTTGCATCAGTGAACTGAATAAAGAAGAGCTGTCCTTACCAATGTGGGTGGCATCATTCAATCTGCTGAAAATCAATCAATCAGTCTATCAGTCAATCAATAGAAAAAGGTGAGGAGGAATGGACATTTGGTTCTCTTTCTTCCTGAGCAGGGACATCCATCTCCTCTCGCTCTTGAACATCAGAGTTCCCAGTTCACAGACTCCTGGACTTGGGGATCATGCCAGCACCCCCCTGACTAACTTCTCAGGCCTTTGGCCTTGGACCGAATCACACCGCGGGTTCCCTGGCCTTCATAATTGCATGAGCCAATAATAAATCTTCTCTTATGTGTGAGTGTATTTATCCTATTGGTTCTATATCTCTGGAGAACCCTGACTAGTACAATGATTATAGGGAAACTCTGGTTTTCTGCAAAGCAGAGGAGAAAGCAGAGAAACTGGTGACAATAGAGAGAGAAGGTGATGGCAAAGGTTGACTTTGGAAGAGAGCTGAGATGACACTTTTTGGTATGGGTGGAGGAGCCTGGTTTCCCAGGGAGGCAGAAGGGTGGTGCTGGAGACCAGGGTTGGGGGATGTGAAGGGCATATGTTTGATTTGATCGTGTTAAAGAAGCCAAAGCTGGTTATCATGTTAAGGTGGGAAGAGATGTGACCTGTGGGGGAGAAATGAGCATTTGAATATTCTGGAACAGACTTGATAGGAAGGAAAACTCCTGGCATTGCCTAGAAGTGGTGCAGCTTGGGAACCAGAAAAGGATGCAGTTGTATCTCCTTAGACTTCTCCTCAGTGGCTCAACTTGGCCATGAAGAACGGGGAGATGGTTAAGGCAGGTGGAGGCCAGGAAATCACACTAGACCTGCTCCTTGGGGCCTTCTCACCCCCGCTGCTGCCCTGTGCCTGGAGTGCAGGACAAGCAAAAAAAGGATGGTCTGGAAGAAAGAGGTAGGAAGTTGTATCCTGGGCTTACCTACCTCCAGCTTTGTTCAAATATGATTAATCACATACCGTACAATTCCTTACAGTGTACAATTTAATGATTTTTAGTATATTCATAGAGTTGTGCAGTCATCACCATAATCAATTTTAAGATATTTTACTCCCTCAGTAAGAACTCTGAGCCGTTTAGCTATCACCTCAGAGTCTCTCCCGTGCCCCCAGCCCGAAGCAATGAACATCTACTTTCTGTCACTTTAAATTGGCCTGTATTGGGCCTTTCACTAAACAGAACCATATGATATGTGATCTTCTGTTGTGTGAATTTTTTCACTTAGCATTATGTTTTCAAGGTTCAGTCACATCACGGAATATATTAGTGTGATAGTTAACTGTTGCATCAATTTGAGTAAGAAATGCCCAGCTGATTGGCTTAGTGTAGTTCTGGGTGTGACTGAATGGATTTACTGAAGATGCGAGACCCACCTTAAGTGTGAGGGGCACCAACCGATAGTCTTGATCTGAATGGAATGTAAAAGGAAGGCTGTTCCTGCTTCTTTGGAGGAGTTCACCTTCCTCTTGGATGTTGCCTCTTGGCTTCTGGTGCACACTCTTCAACCTTGCAGCATAGACTTTGGGTGATATGGACTTGCAAGGACTCTACAGTGAGCTCCAGGCCTTTGACCTGTGACACCCTTTTGCACTCTTCCACACCTGACTCTGTGGGCAGCCATTGTAGGCCTATCTTGTAAATAAACATATAAATAAAAATATATTTTATGTGAAAAAATATAGCATACATTTTTCAAGTATATGCTTGCATTACACTTCTGTGCTGTGTAACAGTCACAAACGCAGAAACTCAGAACAACACCCATTTTTTGTCTGTTTCTGTAGGTTGGGAGTCTTGCTTTTCACAAGACTGAAACCAGTCTTTGCTCCTCTGAGTTTCTGGCTTCAGGGCACATCAGGGCCCTCTTTTGAAAAGCTCGCCTCATGAATACAGGGCTACCCTTATGAATAAGGCAGTCAATGGCTTCAGGACCTTAAATAATCTGCAAAATCTCTTCACCTTTGCAGATAAGATGATGTGACCTCAGGTGCAATATCCAAACCCCTTTGCCATATTCTAGAGTTTGGAAGCAAGTTATAGGTCCTATCAACACTCAAGGGGAAGGGATTATACAAGAGCACAGGGGGTCGTCTTTGATTTCTTCTTACCACAATGCTTGTAGGTCAATTCCATTTTTGTCCTCGGGGTCTCCACCTGTAAAATAATAAGCGGAACTGGAAAATTTCTAAATTGTTTTTTGACTCTAAGATGGATGACAATGATGATAATACTCCTACTGATATTATTATTGCTATTTACATTGATGCCAATAATATTAATAAAAACAACATGCTAACTGACCTCTGTAGGATGTTACCTAATGTACACCAAGGCTTGTTCTAAGCATTTTATGGGAATTGTCTCATTTCATTTTCACAGTAGCCCAAGAGATAGAATGTGTTCTTACCCTAAATTCCTTTGGAAAATGAGGAGATTTTCTCCATCTACTGTCCAATATGGTAGTTATTAGACACATGTGACTATTTAAATTACAATTAAATTAAATTAAATCTTTACTTCCTTAGTCAAGTCGAAAGTTCTACGAAGCAACATTGTTGTAGAGGTTTAGTAGCATATTTAAGATTATATGTGGATCGGGGCTGGGGATTTAGCCCAGTGATTAGAGTGCTTGCCTTGCAAGCACAAGGCCCCGAGTTCGATCCCCAGCACCACAAAAAAAAAAAAAAAAGATTATATGTGGATCATACACGATTCTCAGCTTGAGTTCTTGGACTAGTTCTAAATCTCATACATGGACCCAGTTGTAAAGAGAGAAGCAGTTTAAGAGAGGAAGAAACACAAAGTCATTTCCATGATTCTCAGGTTCTGTAGTGTTTCAGAAAAGTCAGAGGCAGCAACCAGCAAACGATCTCAAGTCAGCAGACATTTAATTAGACCACATTAGCACCAGGCACTGTGTTTCACGTTGCGTTACCAGAGACACGATGATGAGTGTCTCCAGGAAGCTGTAGTTTTCTGTGGGAAGTTGGACACATACAGTTGTTCTGAAGCAGCCCAAAGTTGATATCCTAAGAGAGATTCAGACGACCAGCCTGGGGGCCGTAAGACCCCAACCAGGGTGTCCCTGTAATCCACACGCCGATGTCTTACTGTTCTGGTCATTTAAGCACCCCACCATCTTTTAAACTATCCTGGAGAATATGAGCAGTGCCAGGAAAGAACATATAGATTGTTGTGGCAGGACTGTGCTTTGACACTGGCTGACATCTGGTCAACCTCACAATAATAAAGCACACAGCCACACGGTGCAGAAGCGTCTGACAGTCTCAATAAAAAATTTCCACTTCTGACTTCCAGGGGTTATTCACAATATGAGAGAAGCAAGGCGGGTGGGGGAAAATTGATGAGGAGCGTTTGGGCCAGAGCCTTTTGGAATCTGCTCCTGTCCCGAGGCTGGCCCGGCCCGCCCCAGTTCACCCCGCTGCCTTTGAAGTTTGTTACCTGGATGGTGAGCTAAGCCGTGCCTGGCAGGACAGGCGAGGAGGCTGTGTGGTCTGGCACAGGGCTGAGCAGAGGGGAAGAGGGACTGAGCCTGAGTCTACGGCTGACTCACAGCACTTCTCGTGCCAGCATTTCGCCACGTGGTCCAGCTAGAAAATGAGGAGAAGACCCAGGTCAGGGTCTTACTAAGAAGTCCAGATGTCCTTCAGGGGAATAAACAAGGCGGCCTTCGTGCTCTCTTGGGCCTCTTTCTCTGTGTGCGTGCCTGATTCGGCCTTGAGACTTTCTATTTGTCTTCTTCCTTTCCGGCGGGTCCTCTTTAGTGCTTGACTTGGTCTCTGCCGTTGTCACAGATAGTCAGAGCACATAGGGGCCCGCTGTTTGCTCCTCCATGCCTGCCTTTTACCTTTGCTTTTAATTCAAGTGAAATCTGGGTCTCTGCCCTTTTCCAAGCAGTGTGTCTGGGTGAGCCTCTACCCCTCTTCCTGGACAACAAAAAAGTCAGGAGAGGAGGGAATAAAAGTGCTCTTGACCTGGCAAGGGCCTCCTTGCAGGGCTCTGGTTCTGTCTGTTGCTGGAGCAACAGCAGGGATTTTTTTTAATAGGTACTTTGGGTACAGGAACAAAGAACAACAACAAAAAAAATCACCCCTTTAAAGTGAGTACTTTTCTATGGCTTTGGATTCTATTTTTCCTGCCTCCCCCTTTCCCCCCACCCAGGGTTCTTGGGCCAAACTTCTCCTGCTTTTCCACCATTGCATCCTTTCTATTGACTCAGGAGAAAGGGCTCATTTTCCTCCCTCTGTGACTTTCTCCTTCCTTCCTCTCTTTATTTCTTCGGGTGACTTGGGGCAGTAGATTGCCTCTTAATGCTGCATTTCATCTGATTCTATCTGCAGAGGGAGAACCTTGGTCAATGGTGAGCTCTTCCTGAAAATATAATGGACAGGAGTAGACTGGACTTGGACCAGAGTGTCTTCACCTACTGGCTCAGTGACCTTGATGAGTTACTGTTTTGAGCCTCAGTTTCCCTTATGTATCAAATGGAACTAATTTATTCCACTGAATGAATTACTTTCTCTTGGCTGGGCCAAAAATACCAGATACCTGAAATTTAAAGGACAAGAGTCTTATTTGGCTTACAGTTTCCAGTGGGTTCAGTCCAAAGCCAGCTGGGTCCAAGGCAGAAACAGCATGGTGGAAGGTCACACAGAGGACAGTTGCTAATCCTATGGCAACCAGGAAGCAGAGAACGAAGGGAGGAGCCAGGGACAAGAATACAAACTTCCAGGTCATACTCTCCATGACCCACCTACGGCCATAGCCCACCTCATAGCACGGCTACTGAACTCATCAAAGGATGAACCTGCTGATGAGCATAGCACCCTTATGATTCGATTACCTTCCAAACACATGAGAGTTTGGCAGTACATTTTAGATCTAAACCTCCTGTCCAGGGTTGGAGGGATTAGGAAAGTGAACAATATACATCAAATTCTTAGCATACTGCCCAGTAAATGGACACGAGCTTCTGATCTGGGGTTCCAATTCTTCCTATTTATCGTGGAGAACAGTGGGCATGCTCTCTTTTAAAGATAGCCTTGCATTCTCCTCTTACTGCATTCCTCTTCCCCTTCTGTACCTTGTTAATGATTTTCTGTCCTGCCGCTGTTTATGGGTAGTGAGTCTCAGTGCTTTGAACCCTCTTTGCCCCTTGCAGAGCTGGTTCAGGGTTGCACACCTGATCCTGTGAAGATCCACCCATGCGTGAGGCTGGACCGATTATAGTCTCTCTTTCATAAGTGCGAACAAAAGGCACAGAAGCAAGGACCACTTGGGATGTTTGTGTGTGTTGAGAAGCCTTAGGAGTTCGGGATACTGGGACAAGAACGAGATGAACATTCAGTAGCAAGTGAGGAGGAGGGACCAATAAGCTGGAGACAAGTGAGAGTGGCCCTGGATTATAACAGCTTTGGCTTTCCTGTTCCAGGGGCCCATAGCACCTTCTTCACGATTCTGTGACCTTCCCAGCACACTTTCAACAAGCCCTTTCTGCCCTTGAACTAGCTAGAGATGGTTCCTGTTTTTTGCAGCTGAAAGAGCCTTTATTAGAACATCTTCGTGAACCTTCTGACTTTGGGTGCTCTGGGCTTCATCTCCCACCTTGCAGAGTGTGAGGACACTCAGTCTTCTGGCACATTGACTGCAGGATGCTGCCCGACAAGAATCCATTCTCTTGTCAAGTTTCATGCTAGACGTTTTTCATCCTTGGAAAACTCCTGTGGTGTCAGGCATTGTTCTCCTTTTGCTCAGTTTGAACTCTTTCCATTGGTCTTTTTGTTTCCTTGGGGAGCCTTGTAGCTCCATCTCCTTTCTCTAAGTTTACTGAATTTGAGGACACCAGAGATCTTTTTTCCTGCTCTTAAAGACACTGAATGTCCCAAGGCAGAGGCCTTGGAGACCAAAATCTATTGGGAGGCATTAAGCCATGTCTTGTTCTTATGAGGTGACTGACATTTTGGGTTTCTCCTCTATCCTTTTGAGAATTCATTGGGCAGTCGCAGACACCACCTCTCGGTACATAGCACAGTACCTGGCTGGTGGAGTGAGCCATCCTTCCCATCTGGAAACAGAAGCCCAGAGAAAGGCTGGCTGGCAGCGTGAGTGTCAGAGGCAAGTGAACTTTGGGAACCTGGAGAGAAGGTCACCCTACCCACCATGCCAAGCTCACTGCCAGGCTGCTGCTGGAGACTCAAGCTCCAGGTAGATCTCACCGCAGCGTGAGTCGGAAACATGAGGGAGTTTCGTTCACATGCGCCCAGCAAGGGGAGAGCCCCGAGAGAGGGAGGTGCTTCTAGGGGCCCTACTGGGAACTTGGGAGATCTTCTCTCCTCTCTTGAGGAGAGTCCACCAACTGGCAGGGTGTGCAGCTCGCCAGGGTGTATGCAGGAGAAGGATTTAGGGATGTTCTGAGACCCTCCATCCATGGCCAGAGGTAGTCTCCACAGATCACAAGCGTGGGGCCATTCATAGCAGGGGCACAACGTTCCTCTAGCCCTCGATCTGCGAAGACAACAGCACCACCATTGGGACATCTCTGCGATGTGATCTTAGAAGCCAAAAAGAGTGATCTAAGCCACTAATCTGATATCTTCTAGCACCTGGAAAAGAAACTTTTTTTACACCGACCAATACTTTCAGTCATTTAACTCAAATTTCCTCTCCCGATTTCAGCGGAGGAAGAACTTAGAATGAACAAGATAAGAACCGAAAGGTGAAAGCTCTTTGATATTTTGTGAGTCTCGAGCACCACTTTCTCCTTATCCTTTGAGTCACAGACCAGGTTTGTGAGTGAGAACAGGTGAAAGGCCTAAAAACAGCCTGCTAATTCCTCAGACCTGGATATTTTTCAGATGGCTGCATGAAAATAGGGAAGTTCACAATGGGTTCATGTTCATGGGGAGCACATCTATGGGGGTCTAGGTGACAGAAACTCTGTCAGGGACCACGAGAAGATGCCTTGGTCCTAGAGAAGCCAAATAAAATCTAGGGAGCCCAGTTTAATTAGAGTTTTGGATAAATACCAAATTTTAGTATATGTAAGTCCCATTCAGTATTTAAAATATACTTATATTGAAATTATCTGTTGCTCAAATTGAGGTGGATGTTCTGTAGTTTTATTTGTTGGCTCTGGCAACTCTGCCTGGGGTGGGCATTGTGCCTGGTATCTTTAGGTCTGTGTGGTGGTTATATGTCATATGTTTGCATAAAAGAAGCCCAGTACCTAAGCAGACAGAATGTGTGTGTCAACGTGTATCTGTATTTTAAGAGGAGGCCCTATCTGCGTCAGAGATCATTTCAGTGTTTTTAATTTTTGTTTCTTGAATGATTCCACCATTATTAACTTTCTTTTTCCAAACATTTCTCAAGTCCTTGGCGATTGTTGGAGAATTCCAAAGGCCCTCCCGAAACTTGACCGATTGATCTTCTTAATTAAATTTCCCACTAGGTCATTTGGAAGAATGTGCTAGCCGGATTCTCAGAGTAGTGTGTAGAGCTTTCTCCCTTCTCTTCTGTCATTATTTAGAACCGTTCTCATCATGCTCCTTTTTCTCCTCTTTGAAGAACCACTGCAGAGATAAAATATGAAGACAGAAGCTGTAGGAGCTTAGGCGTGGTTGAGGAAAAATAAATCAAATCTTAGAAGTTCCAGGGGGCACGAGGGGTGCCAGCAATGGTTTTGTGGGTGCGGTGTGCAGAGGCTCTGGGCTGGGACTCCGGGAAGCCTGGCTGCCATTCAGTCAGTCCGGCAGGTCTCTGGAGGAGGGCTCCAGCAGCTGGCTCTGGGCTGTGTTGGGAGGGAGTGGCAAGGGAGGGCTTTTAGCCCTGGGCTCAGTCCCGGAGGAGGGAGGTGGACAGGCTAGTGTTAAAGGCTGCAGTGAAGTCCAACAGATTGCCCAGAACCCTTTGGTTGCCCTGGAAGGGTGGTGTCTGGATCTTTGTGTTCAAGGCAGTCTTGCCAAGGTTTGATGCAGAGGACTTGACCAGGATTAAGCAGTGTTAAGTGTGGGGCAGACAGGAAGCGGGCTGGGTACAGGTTTCCGGGCCTGGCAAGTGCTCCCTGTTTGCATGGTTAGACTTGCGTGGTGGAACCAAGTGTTCCCGCAGTGCCCAGGCAAGCACCCACTTTTCTTGGCTACCTCATCTGGGGATTCTTGGGTCTCAGCAATGACTCCTGGAGCACACACACTCTACCTCGATGAGGGGTCTGTGTGGGTTCGGGGAGAATGTTCAGCCCACCAGTGTCTCATTCCCCTGACTTAGACAACAACAGCTCTTTGTAGGTCCCGGAAGACTCTGGATTGGTGGTGCTAGAGGACTCAGGAGGGAGGGCAGTGTTTCTGCTGTCTTCCCTGTGCCTCTGGACCTGGCCAGCCCAGGTACCCACCGCTTCTTTGCTGACTCTTCCAAGGCTTTCCCTTCTCTCTGCCACCTCTTTAACTGCCATTTAGCTAAGGACCCCAGATAAGACAATATGTGCCTTCGGTCTCAGGTTCCTCATCTATAAAATGAGTGGCAGCTCATCTATCCCTTGGCCTTCAACTGGGACATCCTTTCTTTAAGCCTCTGTTGAGACCAAGTAGACTTAGAGTTAAGAATTTATTTGTAGCAAACACACTGCCCTGAATTTGATTCCTGGCGCACACACACACACACACACACACACACACACACAAATTTAAAAAAAGAATTCATTTGTAAAGGCTTTGGGATTGTCTCTGATACTTTCATTTTCTTAAGTTTGAGGATTCCCAAGGACCTTGAAATAAAATCTTTGGGAACATTGAGTTTACTGCACACCAAATTCTTGGTAGTATGTAATCTTGGACTATTAGGGTAATGAATGGTTTTAAGTGACCTCTGTGGTTTTAGACATCAGTGTGTGTCCTCCATACAGGGAGAAATTAACATCACTTCTAAGGACTATCATGAGAGGGACAGGTCCATGCCATTTGTGCACCCATTTGTCAAAGATGCCGATGGGTGAGCAACAGTTTTGTGAAGGAGGTGTGGCTCCATTCTGGGGCCTTTAGAAGGTCTTCAGCAGCACGCAGCTCTGTGCTCAGTGCCCACAGCTCGCTGCTGTCTGTCTCCTGGAGTTGATACCAGGACCCCAAGCAGGAAAAAGGAAAGGAGAGGGGACAGGGAAGGAGGGATGGAGGAGGAGAACGAAAGGAGAGTAAAAGAGAAAACCGCACTGTCATGAAAAGTTTAAAACCTTCCTTTCAACTTTCCCTTATAATTAGTTGCTGCAGTTGAAGGCGAAGGACACTTGGTGAGTCTTAACTTGTTGGGCAGCATCCTTAGGACATGTTTGACTGGCTCAGGATTGGGGGAATCTCTGTTCTGATGGCTCTTCCTTCTACCCTGTCTTTTTTTTTTTTTTAATTCTCTACCTGGGAAGCGCTTGTGAAAGGTTTAAAATGTTTTAGTGTCGCCAGCAAGAAACCGTCTGTCCAGGGCTGGCTCAGAGATGCTGGAAAGGGCTTGGATGAAGCAGGTTGCACTCCACCAGCGACTCAGGACCCAGCTCCTCAAAGGTCTTAGTGGGCCCAAAGGAGGAGGAAGTGAAGTGGCAGGAGGGGACCAGGGTCCTGCTTGCATTCCACCAAGGCAGGGAGCTTTTTAGGGTTCCAAACTGTCTTATGGACAGCTTCTTGCTTTGCAGAGGTTTGATTATCTAGGAGGGCAATCTGTTTGCACAGTGGGTCCCCAAAGCATGGCCTGGTGGGAAGAGCAGGGCTTCCAAAGTCAGAGGACTACATTGGAATGGCAACTTTCCGCTTACCACCTGAAGCGAGTTACGTCATTTCTCTATGTCTTAGTTTACTCATCTGGAAAATGAGCATAACGGTCGTATTATTTCCTTGAGAGGGCGTCTCAGTGTAGCTCCTGGAATGCTCATATATGATGAGTGTAGGTATAAGCTTCCGTTACTATTGCTATTATGGGAGACGACATAGACCTCATTTGTGGGCAGGGCGCATCTGACTTCTTGCTTCACTCAGAGCTGGATTGCAGGAGGAAGGGCTGAGGTTCTAGGCCAGGGAGAACTTCTATCTGTGAGTGGTTGGTAGAGCTCGGGAGATGGAGGCACAAAGTGAGGCTATTGGAGAGGCTGCCTGAAGTTGGCTACATGTAGAATAGAGGACCATTTGGGCGCTCGGGGTGGCACTTCCCCCAGCTCTGTAATTGATCTTTTCCTACTTATCCAATCAGCCACGGCACAGCGCCCTCATTGTCACACCCGAGCAGTGTCAGCCAGGTGAGTAACAAAGGTTAAGGGGAGACAGGGGAATTCTTGAGTGTCATTCAATTTCGATCTGGTGTGAGGGCCTCTTCCTGCAGGCAAGCCTGGTTACGAACTAGACCTCTGCTAAGAAGAGGTTAGAAAGTGCCAGGCACACCACATGTGCTATCTCTCAACTTCATGGCAGTTCTGGAAGTTGGGATAATTATTCCCATTTCACGGATGATCAACTGATTAAGAGTAAATTTAAGCCACATTCCCACGCTCAGATAACTTTTAAGTACAACAGTGAGGGTTGGAACAGTATGATCCCGAAGCTTGGGTTTGTCAAAATAATAGTAAGAGCTGACGTGCATGCAGACATTTCTAGGGGGATTGTTTCATTGAAATCTATCACCAGCCAAGAAAAATTGCTTAATTACAAATGGGGACATTGTGCTGTAGAAAAGGAAAGACCAGATTTGGCCTTTCTGAGATCTGGCTGGACTCTTCAAGTGGAACATGTGGGTGAAGTTTGTCTTGCTCCAGCCCTTTGTATACCTGTCAGAGAGCCCTGTAATGGCAGGATTCTTCAGTTTGTCCTTGATGCCATGCCAAGACCCTCCTGTGTCCCCTACCAGACCATAAACTCAATAAGAGCCAAGACTGTGTCTTATCGATCTAGCACCTACCCGGCCTTCTGCACAGTAAACACTCGGTAAACATTTTCTAAATGAAATTGGTCACGATAATAATAACAAACATTTATTAATTGCTTTCTATATGCTTGTTGTGTAGAATACATCTCATACCTTCAGCCGTGTGTCCCCATAAGTTTCATTTGACAAATGGGGAAACTGAGGCCTGGGGAGGTGAAACTGATTTTCTTGGTGTTACAAAGTGGTAAGTGACAGAGTTTGGCGCAGAAGAATGACTTTGGCCTCCACGTCCTGAGCCTGGTCTTTTTTACAGGCTGTCAGTAGCCAGCCCCTTACCAGAGCTTCTTTCTTTTCCCTCCTCTCAGCCTCCCAAGCCTCCCAGTGCAGGTTTCTTCCCTGGTCCCTTTCCCTGTCCTCTTTTTGAGGGGAGGAAAAGTTTGGCGAACACTCTCGTTGGAGGAGGGCCACTGGGTTCACCAGGAAGCAACCAACACAATTTTACTTCCTGTCAAGTTCACAGGCCTGACCAGCTCAGGGGATGAGGCTTGTCACTCCATCTTGCGGGTGGTGACAGCTTGTCCCTGTGTGGTTGAGTCATGTGTCCTCCCCTCCTCCTCTTTTAGTCCCCCTTTTCCCATCCCCCAGGCTCCAGGGCTCAGGGACCCTCAAAAGATTGGATTAGTTTCCTTTTGCTGCTGTAACAAATCACTATGAACTCAGTGGATTAAACAGAACAAGCTTATCCTCTTACTGTCCTGGAAGTCAGAAGGAGTCTAAAATCAAGGTGTCCACAGGGATGATTCCTTCTGAAGCAAGGGAGACTCCGTCCCTCGCTTCTTTCAGTTTCAAGCTGCTGGCTTCTCATGGCTTCTTGGCTCGTGGCTGCATCACTCTGAGCTCTGCTTCTGTCATCAGTCACTTTCTGTCTTCTCTTTCTACCACTTTAGGCCCATCTGGATAACCCTGCGCTATCTCCCCATCTCAGAATCACAGGATTACTTCTATAGAGTCCCTTGCACCTATAGGGTGATAGCTGTGCAATATCTAAGGATTACGACATGGATTCCTTGGCTGGGGGAAGAGGTATTTTTCAGCCAACCATGGGGATGGTTTGTACTTCAAGAATTCCCTCCACCTGCTGTCCACTATATCTGTACCACATGTGGCTCTTTACCTGGAGCTGGTCTTAAGTCCTCTATGCTCATCGCCCTGCTGACTTTTCACAACACTCTTGTGATACTGGCTCTAATATTTCTGTTCCCATTTTAGAGGAAATATGGTCACACAGGGAGTAAGTCAAGAACCTGAGATCAGAACCCAGGTCCATTTGGTTCCAAGTTCATTCAATTCCAGAGCACGCTCTTGCTGCCATGGTAGCCATCCTCCAAGACGGTCTCTAATGGCCCCTGACCATCATCTTATGTATACCCTTCCCGCATGGTCAGGATCGGTCAGCATGACCCACAGCATACCATGAACTGACGGCATGCTGTCTTCTGAGATAGACCTGCAAAGACATTGTAGCTTTTGCCTTGCTGTCTCCTGGACGTGCTCATGTCCTGAGGTTTCGACTGAAGTCCGTGCTCATCAGGACTTGACCTTCCAGCACACACATTTGATCTCAGCAGGTCAGCCTTCCAGCCCCAGAGGGGAGAAGCCAACAGCTCCAAACCACTCCCCATTCCTGAGCCACTTCAGGGGAGTGCATTTCATCTATCATTTTCCTGCTCTAAAGTCGTCAGTGGTTCTTCAGGCCCTTAAATGACTCTCGGAGCCCAAACTCCTTACTTGAGGATTTGGCTTCCTCCTGCCCCCCCTTACAGCCTGTCCAGTGGAATTTCTTATTGCTCTTGGGCTGACCCTTTGTGCCTGGTCAGATCAGGTGCTCTTGCTATTGCAGTCTCTTTTTGGTCCACTTGTGTGCACAGCTCTCTCCTCATTGGTTACAGATGAGTGAACAATACAGGCTGTGGATCTGCTCGGTCCCAGGAGCTGAAGGCTGATGCCGGTAGGTCTGGAGCCTCCATTTTCACAACTTTTTTTACAGACTAGGAAACTCATGTTACGTGACTTTCCCAAAGCCCTGGGGGAAGTAAGTGATGGAATCAGGCTGTGGGCCCTGTTCAACCCTGTGGCTTTGAGTTCAGTATTTTTCCACTACAGCATATTGCATCTGACTCACATTTCTATGGAATTTTACAGTATACAAAGCCTCTGCCTAATTTTTATCAAGCTTCACAGCAATCCAAAGAGATAAGTGAAATGTAAATTGATCACCCCATTTTACAGATGATAAACCCAAGACAAGAAAGCGATTTACTCTCAGGAATCCAAGTGCCAGAGCTGGGACTTCCAGTTTAGATCTCTGTTTCCAGGCCCACCATTCTCCCATCTGCCTTCTCTTCATACCTCTCTATAAAGCAACCGTAGAGGTTTTCATATGATTGGAACCCAGTGCACATTGATTGATTACTTATTAAATATATTCTTTACTAAGGGCTGCAAAAATGGTCAGGTGTCTCAGGAACTGTCGATCGTGACTAACTGAGATTAACTTAAAAAAAAAAAACCTTAAAGAAGTCTGTAGAAAAGTATGAAGGCTGACTTTATTTTATTTCATTTTATTTTTTTGGTGCCAAGGATCAAACTCAGGGCCTTGTGTTTGGTAGGAAAGTGCTCTACCACTGAGCTAAATCCCCAGTCCTGAAGACTGACTTTAAGAAGAAGCCTAATGGTGCAAAGGGCTGCTCATCGCTCCTCACCAAATGCCATGGAACACACTGTGCTGGGGAATCTTTAAGAACGATCCACATTTGGACAAAGCAAGACCGCTTACTTCACAGGGCTGCGGAATAGACAAAAAGAGCGATGGAGGGCCCAAGAGCCCAACACCCATGCTGAGGTTGGCTGCACCATTGCTATCCAAGTTGCTGGAGAAGAGAAGCTAGGAGGATGGAGTTTGCGTCCCTGATGCTCGGCACATTAGCTGATGAAGAAACTACTTTGGAAAGAGGTCCTTGGAGGACATAGCCACATGGATTTGGGCTCTTTGGGCTTGTGAGAGGCCTCCCAGGTCAATCTACCCATGTACTTGTCTTCAGACTAGCACCAAAATACTCTAGGCACTCGATACATGTTTGCTGAACGACCAAATGGACATTAGATCAGTAGAGAAATGTGGCTTCCTCCTGTGTCTGTAGGATTCTTCTAAGATCTTGCCTCCATGGGTCCCCATTCTAGTCTGACTGTTCCGTGTCATCAGGAATGTCTTCTTCTCCCTTGCCCCACTCTAGCTAAATCAAGTGGACTCTTCTACTATCCCCTGTGGACAAAGTCTGTGACTAGTCACCCTCAGGCATGATCAGGTGTCTCAAAACACCTTTCATTCAGATTCCAGATGAGTCAGAGGTGAGTAGGAGAGGGCCAAGAAGAGGCTCAGGGTCCAGCACAGGAAGCACCCTAGGAACTAGGTAGTTGGGCACCTTTGGGGCGTGAAGGTAAATGGTGGGGATGAACGTGGACTGGCTCATGGTCAGCATGGACAGGCACTAAATCCTCCACCTGGGACACAGGGATGTGGTAGAATTCAGGTTCTACCATATGTGAGACAGCAAGTATGACTTTGAACGATTTCTCCCTGATCTGGGCCCCAGAATCCTCCCTGAGAATGAAGCACTCAGATTCCTTCTTTCTAGCTTCCACTTAAGAAGACTTCCCTGAGCACCTACTGTGTGCCCCCCCACATGATACGGTGGTGAATGAAATGCTGATTCTGTAGTCACGGAGCACAGCCAGAGCAGAGGCAGACAGAGTGAACCAGAACAATGAGCACACAGGTAACAGATGTAATGGCGGATGAGATGTTGAGATGAAGGTATTTCCAGCAAGGCAGGTGGAGTGAGTGACCAGGCCCACCTTCCATAAGGTGTTCATGGAAGATGTCTTCTAAGAGGCACCAAGTGAGCAGAGATTTGAATGCGAGCAGGCAGCAGGCTGTGCATGCATCTGGGGAAGAAAATTCCCAGTGGAGGAACCTTAAAAGCGAGGTCATCAGAGGAAAACCTGTTCGGTGTATTTGAGAAACAGCAAGGAGGCCAGGTAGGAGAAGATTAGAGAGAAGATGCCAGGGGCTAGAGCCCTGATAAAGCCCTTGGATTGTACCCTGGGTGACTGGGGACGCCATTGGAGGCCCGAGAGCCAGGAAGTGGCATGGTCCCTCTTGTGTGTTAGAAGGACAAACTGATCCCCAAGTCCTCCATGATAGGCTTCTTCTAGCCAGAGGCTAAGCTGGCCTGGCTTAGCAGAGGAGAGGCAGGCTAGTTCGGCAGCCAGGTCCTGCCCGAGAGGCAAACTTCATGCACAGTGCCGGGGCAGAAGGATGGAACCTGTCTGCTCAAGCCTCATCCTGTCACCTCTCTGGAGCCTCAGTCCAAGTAAGACCTCGCGGGCTGCAGGAGCAGAGTCATCTGACAAGGAAAACCGGAGCCCACAGAAGCTGTTAAGCTGGAGTGTGGGATACTAACTTGGGGGCTGGATGCTCAGTGTCTCAACCACTCTCAAATAATGGATTCTTTACTTTTAAAAATTTTTCCTCTTTTGCTCCCTCTTCCTTCTCATTTTCCCCTGCTCCATCTTTACTCTTGTATTTTGGTCCTCTTTCTTCCTTATCTATCCATCCCCCAGGGATTGCATGGTATCTCCTCAAAATCAGAAGCTCCACAAGCAAACATCAACAAGATGGGATCTACGGCCTAGAGAAAAGCTAGGAAACTTGCCTGAGGTATCAAAACTAGAAAATAATAGAGTCTGTACATGAAGCAGATAGTGTAATTCTAGAGTCCTGTGTGGACACCTCTGCTAATTACCTCCTGGGAGGTCGCAGAGAATCGCATGTGGTGAGAAGACCTGTGCAAGGTTCACCCAAAGCACTCTGGGGGCATATGAAAGAGGAGCTGGGGCAGCCTGCAGAGGGTGTGGGGGGGCGCTCAGGGAAATCTTCACAGAGAAGGGCGAGCGGGAATAGGTTTTGACAGGTGAGTAGGATTTTGCCAGGGAGAGAAGAGATACCTCGGAAGAAAGGACCAAAGCAAGAGGGCCAGGGGAAAAATCTGTGGTGTGTTTGGGGAACAACTAGCCAGTCATCTATGTTAAATACTAAAAAGGATTACCTCAAGTGGAAAAACTCAGACACATTGGTTGTTTGACCCAATTCTTTAGTTTTTGTTTTGTTTTTAAATAATTTCCACTAAATAAACAGAATAAATGCAGATAATTTTGGGGTAATAAATGAGATTAAATATTTATATTCTGTTCAGGTCAAAGGGTAAATAAAATGGGGGAGGAGGAGGTGGCGAAAGTTGGGGTCAGGCACAGGGAATTTCCTGTTTAGACAGAATGGTGTCTGGCCACTGAGAGACATTTGATCTTTGAGAAGAAAAAAATTTGGGAAGCCTGATTGAGGGCCCCAAAACACCGCACTCAGTTGGAAAACCACCTCTCACATCTCCTGTTCTCTTTTCCTAGAAATGGTTGAGTGCAGAGAGTATTAATGTGTAAAGGGATTTAAAGGGAAGAAATTCTGATTCATCATCATAATACCCGGTATTTACACCACACCTTTCTCCCAAGGAGCTCAGATTGCTGTAGGGAAGTGATGTCATTCATTCCTAACAACTTTATCCCTGCCTCCCTTGTCCCTACACCATTCCCTCCTGTCTCACCCTGGAGAGAAAGGGGTAGCCCCAGTGACAGCATCTGTGACCTGGGGGTGCACCCCAGAAGACTTGCCTGGGTGTTGGGCACTGACTTCTGCAAGGCCTCAGGTCCCAGGGCGCTGGTGTCTTGCTTTACTTTAACTGCAGGTCTGTGCGAGGGCAGTGGGCATCTGTCTGTCCACTTGGCCATGATGAGGACTCCATGCCAAGCATAGCAGGAAATACCTACTTTTTCTGAAAATCTCCAGAAAACACCATGATTCTGAAAGCTTGTCAGAGCCCCACTATAGTCAACAAGATATACATACCTAACTCAGATCTTTCCTGCCAGTAGAACCCTGCTATTCTTGTTCTATAAGCAGTGAACAAGGCATCTTAGAGCCCCTGGGACTGTCCCTTATTGGGATATACATATACATATTTTTTTTTTTTCAGTGCTGGTGTTGAACCCAGGGCCCTGCCCATGCTAGGCAAGTGCTCTAGCACTTTATTAATCACTTAAATAATTATTGGCCTCTGCATCTTCCAAACCAGAATGCTAAGCTTTTCTAAAATGGATGGAAAGGAAAGTCCTGTGTCTCCACCACTAGAGGAAGAGGTGGGTCCACGGATCAACAGCTCTTTGTTGAGTGTTCACTGAGTACAGAGCCTTGTGCTATGTATTGGTGAGGATAGAAATCAATTATTGTCCCTGTCTTGAAGGAGCTTTTGAGAGAAGGTAAAGCATGCATCCATAAGAAGGGAAACATCAATTTAAACCCATGGGCCATATTCTTGTTAACGCATGAGCGACATTGCTTGGGAGGATATAATAATATCAGTCAGTAACTTTTATTAAGCATTTACCATGTGCAAGACCCTGTTTTAGTGCTTTATATTCATTAACTTATTTTATCCCTACTCCTCCTTTCTGATGTAGGGACTAGTATCCTGTTCTGCTGAGAAGGAAATTAAGTCATAGAGATACTGAAAAACTTGTGTAAGATCCAAAAGTTAGTAAGTGGAAGAATTCAGGATGCAAACCCAGATAATTTAATACCAGAATATGAATGATTAAATTCCAACAGGGTGAAAAAGCACTTTTTATCATGACAGGGTATCAGACGGATTCTGACATTTGCGACTATGTGGTACAGTCTTGGAGAAAGCAGAGGGGTTTTGTACGTCACTCTTTACACTTGGCAGAGCATCTACCTTCTTCAACTTTAGTAGGGCTACAGAGTGAGTCTTAATTTATGTGGACAAGTAACTGATGGCTCTTGAGTCAGAGTGTGGCGGAGAGACCTGGGATCGGAAGATCAGTCTCTGCATCACTGGGTGCCCGTGGATAAGTCACTTCCCCTGTGGGCTTTGCTTCCATCTGGTAATGAAGGGGTGTTAGACTTAATCTCGCAGGTCTTTCTAACTTCAAACACTGCAGTTTTCACGCCTCTTGGTTAAGTAGACATTATAAAGTACATAAATGACTCAGCCTAGCTCACTGCTGAGTATATCCTATGCCAAATGATCAAAAAATGGCTGTCAATTCGGTTGAGTTATGTTGAAGAGAGGACCCCCTCCCAGGGGCTAGAATAAGTGGACAGGACAAAGTCCACTGAAAAAACAGAGCTGGAGTGCAGAATATGTGAAGGAGGTGGCGGGGTCGCTCCTTCCTGCCTTGTAGATGTGGCTTTAAGGCTCAGGCTGTGTTGAGAACTGTCCTTAGTCATTGTATCATTGTATCAATTAGAATGAATTCAGTTGCAAGTAATAGAAAATTTCCCCAAAATATGCTTAAACCCAAAACGAGATGTTAATTTGTAAGATCAAGAAATCCAAATGAGTGGTAGTTGTTAGATGTGACTCTGCCAGGACTCCAGCTTGCTGTGGTTCTCTGGGCTCTGCCCTCTTCTAAATGCTACTTTTGTCCTCATACTTGACCTTTCTCATAGTTGCAGAATGGCAGCCCACAGCGACCCTGGCTACACGCTCCCTTGTTCCTGTCTACCCTTGACCAACAGACCAAAGTCCTATGTAGGATACACTGTGTCATTTGTGGAATGTGTGGAAGAAAAATTTGGGACCCCTTATTTGACAATTACGAAGAATTTCAAGAAGACAAAACCAGAGTATGGAAACAACTATGGGATGCTAGTGAATACAGGACCATGTGTGACTACAACAGTCATGAGCCCATGAAGTTCGCCCTGGTCCTGTTTTCCACTCTCACTGGGCTGACTGGAGCCCATTACTCCTAGTCACAAGGGACTGGCTTAAATCGGGGTCATTGTTCATCCCTGGACTGATCCTTCTGGTTAAGTGATGAGATTATCTGACTGTCCCAGACCAATCAGAGCCTGTCTTTAGAGTTGGGATCGGTCACACTCCACCCCACCTGCAAGTACAATACAAGTGAAGAAGAGAGGCAGCCATTTGTCCAGCACAGTGTGTATCAGGGGCTCTGTGCATGGTGTCAGAATGGATGAACCAGACAGTGGCTCTCGACCAGAGGGGCATTTGAACTGTGCTTTTATGCTAAGCAGCAGCCTTGCTGTTTGCACCTCCTTCCCTCTTGTCCAGAGTAACACCGTGCTTGCCTCTTTTGAGGACTTTAGAGTGTAGATTTCGGGTAGTCAGTGTGGTGTTCTGGAAAGAACTTGAATTTGCACCAGGAAAGCTGGGATTAACCTTTCCACTCTGCTCCTTACTAGCTAAATCATTTTGGACACGTCTTTATTTCTCTAATAGTATTTTCTTATCGGAGAAGAAAAATAATGCCTGTCCTATTTTACAGCGTGGATGCGACAGTCAGGTGGCATTGCAAAATGCTTTTTAGTCTGTTAAGGACTGAAAAGGATTGCTGTTATTTATTTTAGAACTTGGAGACATGTTGTCTGCGGGCTTTACCATTTTGAATGCTTATTTGCCAGTCTCCTTTAGGTTTTAAATGGAAAACAAAGGAATGGAAGTGAAAGGGAAGGTTACTTGGGCAAGGGAATTTGGGGAGGCCAGGAAGACTCTCCAGCTTTGAAAATTAAGAGATCACCCACTTGGAGAATGCAATTTCCCAACTGAACAATAGTTAAAGGAAAACCATCCTCGTTCTTTTCTGACATGGAAAATTACCTCTTGGTCTTCCCCACTGGGTCTCTGCTTCACTATCTCTTCTCCCTTTATCAGCCTTTTCCTTGTCTCTCCTCTCCCCCATATAATTCCTAAGCTGTTCTAACTACTTCTTCAAATACCTCTCTTGTATCTCAGAGTAAATGTCCTTTAGGCTTCCTGGAAAGAATTACCAACCACTAGTCCTTAAGAGTCGAGGATGAAGGGGCTGGGGATTTAGTTCAGTGGTTACAGTGTTTGCCTTGCAAACCCAAGGCCCTGAGTTTGATCCCCAGCACCAAAAAAAAAAAAAAAAAAAGAGTCAAGGATGAAGAGAATAGAATTAAGTCCCAACAAGTTCCCAGAGCTCAGGCCTCTGTGTCTGCCTTCCTCCCGCCTGAGAGTTCAGCATCCATCATTCCTGATGCCTGCTTGCATGGGGAGGCCTTTTCCAAATGGCTAAGTCCCAGGTGCTCTGACAGGAGGGCAATGTGCCTGCAGCACAGCACGCTGTGTAGATGTTTATCTTGACACATGCGCCTGCAGCATATCAGCAGGGCAGCTAGATAGCACCCACTCTATCCAAGGCTGGCGATTCTACCAGCCCATCCCACTGTGCCTGCTTCTCAGAATCACCACCCCAAAATGAGTGAGCATGTTTCCCCCATCATGGAGAAAAGTCACTCTAACAGATGATTTCAAACCCTTTGTTCTCCTGAAGTGTTGATTCTTGTAGATCTAGGAAGGACAACTACTGATATTACCTGGACCATTCTACTTCCAGTCAATGTTCTGTTCAGATAATTGCAGGAAGGGGTTTGAGAATTATTATTGTTATGATTATTATTATTCAGTACAGAGAACCCAAGCTCTGGAGTATGCTAAGTAAACACTCTACCACTGTGCCACAACCCCAGGCACAAGTAAATGATTTTTCTTAGAAATCACCAAAGGAGATGCTATAGCATCCTCGGGTCACTGTAACGGTTCCTATTCTGATGGTTGGTGGAGCTCCATAATTGTGAAGGACATTTGGGCTGCTCAGCACACTACCCAAATTTCATGTGGCAGAATTACCCACGAGTATAGTCTTGGTATCAGTAAAGGTGATCTGCCCTTGTACAAGCAGGAGATGGTTCATGCCCCAAGCTATGCCAGCTGGATTTTATCTACTGGGACTTGGCTGAAGTGAACATGTAGAAAGAGTGGGCTCCCGTGTACAGTGGATTTCCTCCCTGCTCCACAGATACCCTGAATTTCTCTAGAGCTAACATTTGCCTGCCCCCCAAGTCTCCCAGTGTTAATTCTTTTTACTTCTAAACAAAAAACTTAGGTCTCCTTATGATGTTTATACAGTCCTTGCACAAGAATATTCCCAATGGAGGCTTCAGCAAGCTATCCCTGTATTGGAATTAAAACGTGTAATTTTAGGCCTCTGACCCTTTCCCCGCTTGCAGATCCACAGGTCCAAAAGGAGTAGGCTTCTCTGCCATGATGGATATAGACACATCTCGTAATCAAAGCCCATACAATTCAACAGATTATTTTTCAAAGCATGAATTAATTACCAATCTCCACATGAGTATTAGAGATTTAAGAGCAGGGCCTTCTCCCGGGGCTCTATTCTAGTATATGACACAGAGGAGCAAACACTCATTCCAGCAAGCTGCTACGTGCTGTACCTGGCAATTCCCGAGTGCCCTGAGGCCACTGAAGGGTCAGGAAAGGCTTGCTCCAGGAGATGAATCAGGGAAGAACCTAAAGGCAACCTCATCAGCCAGGTAAATAGTGGTGTGGAGAGAAGTTCTGGCTAGCTCTAGCTCTTATGTCCTCGTGTACTTGTTTATTGTCTGACTGGTCTCACTTCCTGCTAGCCAGGAACAGCATCATGGGAGAAGTGAGCTTGTCCTCCTGCTGTCTGCTGGCCCCACAGTGTAGACGTGGAGGAAATTCTGCACCCATGTTCCAAACAAGGCTCACCTTAACCAGAACCTTCCTGAGGGACCCTGTCGCCTGCCTCCCTTGTGCCTCGCTCCCCGTGCCCTCTGCTCCACCTGCTCAGATGCCAGTTGTTTGCAGCAGGGCATGATGTCTCACACTCTAGGCCTGCAGTACTCTCTTCCTGCCTCTACTACCAGTCTCTGCCATCTTTCACAGCTTCTACCCTGAGGTCTCATCTCCTACCTATCTATCCATCTATGTAGCTATCTACCTGTTTATCTATATCTATCATCTATCATCATCTGTTTATCTACTATTGATCTACTATCTATCAATCTACTATCTATTGATCTACTATCTATCATTTAAATCTGTCTATCTACCTATCTTCTTGTACTGGGGACTGAACCCAGGTCCTTTGCATTGAGCTACAACCCTAGCCCCCTTTTTAATTTTGAGATAGGCTCTCCCTATGTTGCCCAATCTGAGCTTGAACTTGCAATCCTCCTGCCTCAGCCACTCAGAATGCTGGGATTATAGTTGTATACCACCATGACCAGATGACTCTTTTTTCCTAAAACATACTATTTGTACATCTTCAGAGGATACCATATGATAATTTGATATGTCAATATAATAGGTAACTGTATTAGTTTTTTTATAGAGCCAATGGTTTGCAAGAGAGCAGATTTAATACAGGACATTTACAAGTTAAAACATTCACCTACAAGCCAAATGCAGGAAGAGGGCCGAATGTCTATAAATGCACTGGAGACTCAAAAGATCCAATCGAGGGCTGGGACCCACAGCACTGTCCCATGTATGTCCGTGTCTGCAGATGATGGCTGAAGAAATCTTCACTGGAACTAAGGTACAATGCTGGCAGCAGAGATGAAGACCAGACTCCCCCAAAGCAACAGCAGCCGTCCTTGATGACAGCAAGACCCCAAGCTCCTGCGATGAGAACAGCCGAGTCCCCTTCAGGAGAACCAGCCGCAACAGAGCTTCTCCTTGGAAACACCTGGCGCCATCTTCTGCTCCTGTTTTCCTTTATGTTGTATCCAGAACAATCCTCAGGTGGATCCTCTAAACCCAGAACCCACCAACTCAGTACAGCTGGGCGTTCTGACTTAAACTGACCACAGTAATAAGTCCACCACCATAATGATCAAATCAGGCTAATAAGGGCTTGCAGCTCCTCAAATAATAATCATCTTTTTGTGTGTTTGAAGTTTCATACTCCTTTTTTTAACTTATTTTTAAACATACCATAGACTGTTTTAACCCATAGTTACTCTACTGTGCTGTAGAATACCAGAACTGACTGTGTTTTGCTGCTTCTTATCCAACATTTTTTGTCCTTCCTCTCCCTGCCCTTCCCAATCTCTAGTGACCACTATTCAATTCTGTTCTTCTGTGAGATTGGCATTTTGTTTCCACAAATGGGAACATGTAGGTGCCTGGCTTATTTCACTAACATAATGATCTGTAGTTCTATCCATGTTGCTGCACATAGCAGGAATGCATTCTTTGTTATGGTCAAAGAATATTCCATGGTGTATGTGAATCACATTTTCCTTATCCATTCATCTGTTGATAGACATCTTGGTTAGTTCTTTATTTTGCTATTGTAAATAGTGCTGCAACAAACATGGGCCTCAAGTATCTCTTTGGTATAATGATGTCATCTCCCTTGGATATGTATCTGGTAGTGGGATTGTGGATTATATGGTAGTTCTGTTTCCAGTTTTTAAGGGAATCTCCATACTGTTTTCACATTCCTCCCAACAATGTAGAAGAGTTCCCCTTTCTCTGCACCCTCACCAGTACTTGTTATTTTTTGTCTCTTTGATGATAGCCATTCTCACTGCAGTGGGGTGATGTCTTGCGATTTTGATATAATTTCTATGGTGACTAGTCATTTTGAGCACATCTTCATGTACTTGTTGGCCATTTGTCTATTTTCTTTTGAGAAGTCTATATTCAGATATTTAACTCATTTTTTATTGGATTTTTTTTGATGTTCATTTTTTAGGATTCCTTATCCATTCTGGATGTTACTCCTTTGCCATCAACTCTGGTTGCGCACATTGTCTAGCTCTACCCTCCTCCCCACGACCAGGCTGCGTCCACTGGTCTCTTCCTGCCTGCAGAGGACTCGCCTCAGCCCACTGCCCTTTCTTCCTGCCAAGGAGGCCAGATTGAGCAAACACAGGTACAAGACGTCCAGTTCCATTTGAATTTCAGATGAGCAACAAAATTTTTTAGTATCAATGTATCTTATGCACTATTTGGAAAAACATATATTACGGAGTTATTTTTTGTTTACTGAAATTCAGTTTTAATTGAGTGCCCTGTATTTTATCTGATAGCCTTGCTTTTGCACTGCGTTTTAACTTCAGAGTTCCCCTTTCTCCCTTTTCCCATCGCCGAGAAACGTCACTGCCAAGCATGTCACCAGCTTACTGCTGTCCCACAAGCCGCCTGCACCACACCCATGAGGTCAGCCCCCGGCTGCTGCAGCAGCCCTGAGTGGGGTCTGCAGGGCGTGTGGCTCACCAGCTGCCCCCTCAGGTGTCACGAGAGGCACAGCGGGTGGGAGGAGCATGGAAGCAAAAGGTTCTTCTTCCTGGTTTATCACCAGAGTTCATTTTCCCATCCTTCTCCCATTTCCCACCATCTCTTCAGACTCTGGGGCTGCGGGAGGGGGCAGTAGTTGCCTTGCTGGGACAGGGCTGGGCAAGGCAGGTCCAAGCAAACAGCAGTGACTGTATTCCTGCCACCACTGCTCACGTTGCTGGGTGTATCATAGGAACACTGAGTTCTTTTAAAAAATCATCTCAGTTAATCCCATGAGAACTTTATGAGCAAGGCATTATTATTATACCCATTACACAGATTTGGAAAATGAATTTAGAAAGGTTAATTATTGGATCCTAGTAATTTAGTTATGAATCAGGAGATTGGGTGGGACTAGAAGCCAGACAATTTCAGAAAGAGACTTCAGCCATCCTCATCCTATTCACAAAGTTCTGATTCTGGCTTGCCTTTTCTTTATTCTTTCTTGGTTATGCTGTGAGCAGTGACTTAGAAATCTTACCTAGAAAAGACCTGGCAAGATCTCCCCAAATAGTCACTTGCTTCCCGAAACCCCTCACAGGCCCAGAGCGTGTGGGCACGTGCTCTCTGAAGCACGCTTGTCCTCAGCGCTGACAGCTCTTGGCAGGTGGGCCCTCCCCCCAGGCAGGTGTGTCTGCAAGCCAGCTGAGACCCGGCCTCACTCTGTGTACTTGGGTCCTTGGCAGACACCCAGCTCTCAAGTGAAAATACACCCACTTTTCACAGGTCCGACCTTTGCTGATGGCTCCCACGGAAGTCCCATGTACCTTTCTCTCCCCACCTGCCACTTCACCAGCAAGAGTAATCATAGGGCTGTAGTGTTGCTCTTAGATTGGATTTCAGTAAGAAATCTTCTAACCTAATTTTCTCATTTTTCAGAAGAGGAAATGGGGGCCTAAGAAAGGTTAGAGATTTAATCGAGTTGACAGGGCTGGCAGTGTTTTGTCTTATTTGGGCATAGAGCCGCCTGTAGAAATGAATCAGCACCCATGAACTAGAGTTGGGTTATTCTTTTTGTTTGTTTTTTGTTTTTTGGGTTTTTTTTTGGCACCGGGGATCGGACTCAGGGCCTTGTGCTTGCTAGGAAAGCACTCTAACCCCTGTTACTCTGATGAAAGTCTGTCGTGCCATTGGATAACAAACAGGGACAAGTTCAGTTTTGTGAACATTATTCCTCAGCTATCAACCAGATTCTGCACCTAGGATAATCCAGGGCACCTGCCCTTTATGTGAATGACATTACAGAGAGATCTGCTGAAAATCTTACCAAGGACCTGTTGACAAGGTGGGGTCTTTGGGGAACCCGGTAAGATCTCCTGGTCCTTGGTGGGGTCAGCCGGAGATTAGAGGTCGGGTTAGAGGTTGGTTAGAGGTTGCCAGTCAGTGACAGTGTGTTAGGACTCGCAGGCAGACGGGGGAGGAAGATGGGAATCCCTGAAGTTCCATGGCAACATCAAATTCTACAGACCCCTATGAGGTGGGACTTGCGCCCAGGGCTAGAGGTGATTCTTCGTGTTGTTTTTTTTTAACTGAAGCATGCTGTCTCTGCCAAACCATTCGGGTCACTGAGAGTCAGTGGGGACATCCCTCAGCGTCTTCACCCGCTGAAGCTGACAGACGTCTGTGAGGCTGTGAAACCCCGAAGGAAGGCAGAGTCAGTCTCTGGGACTCTGTGCTTTGGTGTTACGTGCTTTAGAGCTACAAGGTCCTTCCAAACTTCTTCCTTCTTTGAGGTCATCTGAAGAAATGAAAATCATTAATCAATGAAACATTTATTGAGCATCTACCAAGAGATTGCACTGTTGGAAGATACCGAGTGGACAAAGCAGGAACTCATTCTCTAAACTCTCACTATCCACAAACCACCCTCAACTATTCAGCAGGTCACTTGGTTCCATCCTCTCTCTCCCGCACACAGGATTCTGCTACAACTGTGGCCCCCAGACAGGGTATATTTACATTTGGGGATCTCCGTCATCCAAACTCCCTCCTTTCCGGGGAGCTGCTCTGAGGAACTGTGCTAGTCAGGTTTTTGGCTTTGTGACAAATACCTGAGATATATATCAATTTAAAGGAAGGGAAGATCGATTTTGGATCATGGCTTCACAGAGGTTTCAATCCATGAGCACGTGGCTCCATTGTGCATAGGACTGAGGTGAGGCGCACCATCATGGCTAGAGTGTTTTGGAGAAAAGCTCTTCCCTTCGTGGCAGCTGGGAAGCAAAGCAAGTGAAAGGAAGAGGTTGGGCCCTCTTGTGAGCTAGCTCCTGTCCACTAGGATCCTCTCCTGAATGTTCTGGAATGTTCTGAAAAGTGCCATGGGCTGGTGACAAGCCTTTAGCATGTGTGTTTTTTGGGGACATTTCAGAACCAAACCATAACAGAAGCTCAGCAGTTACGTCCAGGCATTGGTGGGCATTGGTATGACTTGAAAATCCTGTCTTTATGAACAATTTCCAACCAGCTTGTGATAATTAATCTCTCCCCTTCCGTGTATGAGGTGACTACTTACACAAATATATACTCTTTCCAGGAGAGGTTTCCTGTTCATGTAATTGATGATGTCAGATCTTTTTCTAACTTTCATTATATTTTCAAACCATCATAAAAATAATCCCTGATTACCGTATATAACTTGCAAAATATAGACTATGCATAAAGAAAGAAAAATCACCCATATTCTCACAACTAGAGACAATTATTTTTGAGGTTTTAACTCTTTTTTTTTTTTTTTTTGTGGTACCGGGGATTGAACTCAGGCCCTTGTGCTTGTAAGGCAAGCACTCTAATCACTGAGCTAAATCCCCAGCCCTTTTATCTCATTTCTAATGGGCATATTCCTTGTTGAACTGCAAAGCATAGTAGTATGGAGACTGAAAACAAAATCTCCATCCAGGTAGCGCTAACTAGCTCTAAAGTCTTGTACAAGCAGAGAATTTCTCTCTGCCACAGTGGCTTCATCTGTGAAATGGGGATAATCATTGTACCTGTTGTGTGTTATAAAGCTATTCTGAAGATTTAGTGAATTAGTAAAGTGCTTAAAGCAGTTCCTGGTACATAGTACGTGTTCATAAATAACAGTCATCAGTATTCTTATTGTTTTGCAACTGGGAAATAATCCAGCTTCCTCAATTGCCTCTGTGGTCCTGATTCTGTGCCCTTCAGAGGGCAACTTTTGTGGTCCCCAAGTGCATCTAATTTCAGTTTCCAAAGCATTGCTGAGTGATATAGATTTTTCTAGATTTTTTGGAGAGGTGATGGAGATATTTGCACTTTATTGTGCAGGAAAATCTGCCTCATCTATATTCTTTAAGTGTCGCTGTGCTTTCTCCCAAGTCTTAATCCTGATGGAAATGGTCCCATTTTCCCTTCCCCTCCCTCCCCAGCCACCTGGCCCTCATTCCTCCCCCTGTCTCTCAAGAGCTCATTAGTTTGCAAGCTAGCAGCTGCACTCAGCTAAACTAGATTCAACAGGCAGACCTGACCCAGCGCACTCCTGGGGCCTCAGTGTATCTTGTCTTGTGTGTGCGTCAGTTTACGCACGTGCACATTCTCCTATCAGTGCACCGAGGTGGACCCTGAGCTGGGCTCACCCTTGCTTCACTGTTCGGCACGTCACCTTTGCTGTGTATTGATATATCGGGAGTACCTAGCACTACATAGTGTGTGTGTAGCTTAATGCACATATGCTGGAATACTATACTGCCAATGCAAATATTTTCAAAGCTTCTCTGAATGTTAGCTTCTTGTGTTCTATTTTTGTCTTTTAATAGAAAAGAAGCTTGAGGCCACAAGCACTGCAGGCAAGAAGTTAGCCACGAAGGCTGCCAACGATGAGCCTTCTTGCTGACACTCACAGCTCTCTAGTATCTGGCTCAGGCGCACGTGCCCCTGATTGTCCTGCCTGAATTCTCTCCACGCCTCTTATCTTTCTGGAAACCTCTCTTTGGCATTCGTTGCCTGTCTTTCCTCTTCTGCTCGCCCCTCGGGGGTCTTCTCTGGACGCCTCTCTTGGTTCCTGTCTGTAGTGTCCCCTGGGGCCATCTCCTCTGTCTGCTCTTGAGGTTTAAATTCGGATTCATACACTGAAGATCTGCAGAGCGCTTCCTAACCCTAACATCTCCACTCAGTGCCTGACTTCTCCATGCATCTCCCAGGGCCGAGCCACGCTGACCACGTCCACAGCTGCGCCCCGCATTCGGATCCAAACCTTCACCCCACTTGACTCTCTATTCTGCTAAATCCTATCTCTGTCTCTCTAGTTCTCTAATTAGAGACCAGCTGTACACATATTTTCTTCCTCCTCTCCTTCCATGTCCAGTAGGGTAAATTTTTTGTAAAATGATATATATTCAACTACCATCTTGTATTGTGAAATTGTGTCCCTCCTGTATCTTTTAAATGAAATGTAGAAGGTTGTAGATGGCACTTGTTTTTTTCTATTTGTTTTTAATATCTGTGAAGGAGATGGTTGGCTGCTACCCAGTTCCTGTGCTCCTTCCTGCTGCAACAGGATCCAGCTTGTTCAGAGGTCTGCCCATCCCAACCCCAGAGGCCATCTTGATTCGTCTACACCAGCAGTCTCAGGTGCGACCATCAGTCTCTTCTGGGGGAGACAAACAGCTTCCATCTGAAGGCACGATTTGTCACTTTCAGTCTTACTTGAGGACACATGGAATTTTCCAGAGGCTCGCTGTCATGTGATTTTGCAACAGATTGAACACAGATGCAGAAATGAGGGCTCAGCTATCTTCTGCTAGGCTGGAAATAAAGGAGATTTGCAAAAATGTGGAACAATGCCAGGCTTTTTGCTAAATTCTTAAAAAGCATAGTTTTTTAAAATAATAAATATGTTTTTATATGTTAATATGCAATGGGGCTATTATTGCTTTTAAATAGATTAATAAGCATTAAAAATTCCCAATATTAATTTCTAATACAATACATATCAATAAATATAACCCACCTGAACAAAATTTCTCTGGAGTCTTCCATAAGTTTTAGAATTTTAGATGGTCTCAAATTTGAAAACCACTGGTCTAATCTAGTTAAAGGCAGCAAAGGAGACGCCAATTGCACTCAGGTATTTGCATTTGTTTATTTCTGTTTTTCATTGTACATTGTGTACATTTTTAATTTCAAAAAAGATTATCATGACTAATTATTTCTATCATCCTTTTAAATTTTTGACAAGCATAAGGAATGGAGAAAGCATTTTCTAATCTTCATTACTTACTTCCTCACTCTCAGGAGTCTTTAAAGCCAAAGAGTGTCTGTTAGTCAATTAGAAGAAAACCACACGATAATTACTTTCTGGGCTTCCAATGCAACACGAGTTGCTTTTCATTGTGAGAATGCTGAGAAGTTGCCACAAAATTAAACCAATTAAGATAATGAGAGAAGAGAAGATTAAATTTATTTCCATCTGATTTAACTTATTAATTTCTCAGGGGAGGAGGCTGTCACTATCGTTGACCTCCATGTTTAACCCATGAGGCCTTTCTATTCTCAGGATGTACTTGGGATTTCATTCGTACCTGTCTACCTGCTGGGCCTTTTGGGTTGATTCAAAAGCTTCTGCCTTTACAAGGCTTGAAAAATTAGACTTAGAGAACAAGTTAGTCCACATGTTTTATCGAGCCTTTTCCATTTGCTTGGACTGTTCCACCGTGGGACAATTCCGTGTGGACGAACCAGAGCTCCTTGCTTCCAAAAGCTTATGTTCTGATGCAGTAGCCAAACAATAAACACAGAGCAAATTAGTGAGTAAAGTGAGTGGTCGACGCTGCAGAGAAGATAGGAAAATGTGACGGAAAGTCATTTACCGCAGATAGGATGGCGAAGGCAAGGGCCCTGGGTGTGGATACACTGGAGTGTTTGAGAGAAGTTCTCCACAGCCCAGGGCCAGAGTGGGGAAGAATGCAGGGTGGATCCCATCCCTGCTTCCTTATTCCCCAGTATGGCCTGCGCTGCCATGACCTGCCGTAACTTCCTCTGCCTGGTGATCAGGAGACGCTCACTATAATGAATAACACCAAGGAGGGCTTCGTTGGATTCTCACGCCTGGTTCTGCTGTTGGTTCTGGCCGGATAATAAGAAAACTGATGTTGCCTCCTTCCCAGCATCTTAAGGAGTGTAGCTTTCTTACTAGTTTTAGGGCTGGTTTCAACCATAATCATTTTGCCGGGGTGGTCAGCATTTCTTAGGGATTCTTCCACTTCTAGTTGCCTGCAAGGGAATCCTTTTCGGGTAGTGCAGGCTGGAAGGGATTAATGAAGTGGGTAGATGCACTGTGGACCCACTGGGAGTGCTGAAGAAAGGTTCTAGGCTGAGCCTCTGGGAATGGCCTCCTCAGAATACACTGTGGCACTGCAGCAGCTGCTGGCTGAGGGAGCCCCAGCCACAGCTGCTCCAGGTCCACCTGCCCTCGCTCCATTCTGCTCCCAGAGAGTGGACATCCCCCACTGGTCCTCTCTTCCCTCATAACTTGATTCCAAATCGGTTTCGAATGAGTGTATCGAGTTAATAGGTCCCAAAGCACATGCCAGATCTTAACTCTGTGGGCATCTGAGCAATGCGGTTTTGGGGGTTCTAACTTCTGCAGCGGAGAGAAGCCTGTTGGAGCCTGGATGGGTGCTGAGTAAGGCAATCTGCTCAGCTCGCCCGCCCCAGAAGCGAGATTTACATCACCCGCGTTCTGAGCGCTGGGGCTCTTCTGTATATGAAGTTTGGGACAGTTGTAAACCACAAGCAATTTTCCTTTTCAGAGCCTGCATTCAGGGCCGTGTTCCCCGAGGCAAGATGTGATCTAGGCTGGGCTGGTTTAACCTGACACACTTTTGCAGGAACTTAATCAAGAGATGACATTCAGACTCCGAGCTCCGGGAGCAGGCAGATGCGATTGTTTTCACTGGTCTTTATAGCTGTAATGCTAACATGAGCTTCATATATAGTAAGCACTCAATAAATATTTATTAAGTAAATAAATGAATGAATAAAAGAATGGAGAGAGGAGCCCTTGGTCATTGAATACAAGGCGATTTCATTTGAACCTGTGTTTGTTTAACAAATACTCATAATACTTGCTATCTGTCAGGCACTGGGCTAAATGCTTCACAAATATTAACTCATTTAATTTCCATAACTGCTTTATGAGATATGTACTATTAATCCCATTGTAAGACACAGTACAGAGAAGTCACGTGGCTTGCCAAGGTCACACAGTGGTAGAGCTAGGAGTCCACTGAATTGGGGTGGCCCAGATACTTTCTGTTACTCTGGGACTTACCTAGCATTGATTTGGCTCTTAGGGAGTATCCTGAATGCAGACAGGTGGCATTAGGAGGATAAGCGGGGATCATAATGTACATTGGGTCTGCTTTTGCTACTACACTGAAATCCATCCACCCTTATTCTTTCTTTATACTGCCTCCTGGGCTCCTCCGGTCTCCTATAGGCCACACCTGCCGTCTACCTGCCTTTCCTCTTGTCCCTCACCCATCTCGGGCAGGAGGCTGTGCAGCCTGGATGAATTCCAGTGCAGAGATGCAGCTGGGATGGGCATCCACGGTCCTCTTGGTTCAGGTCAGAGCTAGAGACCTCTGACTGCCGCAGCTTCCCGGAGCTGGGCGCTTTCTTCTGGAAACGCTGGGAAGACCTTGCGGCAACACAGCACTCAGTCTCCATGGCCCACCAGGCCTAGCCGCCAACCTTCATCTTGGAGGGTTTGTTTCAGGGTGCGGGTGGCTTGGGCAGCCAGAGACAGGGCTCCGCCTAGACTCTCTGGCCCGGGAGGACGTGGCTTTGCAAGTGCTCTGGAGGGCTGGCTCTTTTTACAGTCACAGCAAGGATTATTTGCAAAAATAACAGAGACTCCATTGGCATTCTCATAGGGAATGTGGGCTGCAGGGGAGAGTGCCCTACTTGCCAGCACGAACAACAGGGAAGTAGAAGTAGGAGCGCAGAGAAAGGGTGTGCTGTTCTTCAGAGTTCATTCTGCCTACCCCCTGCCTCCCGGCAGTGCTGCTCTCCCTAAGTGCAGACAGACAGGAGCTGCCTTCCTCCCAGCAGGGCAGCTGGCACTCAGGAAGTCCCCCTGATATCTAACTGCTGGCACTCCTGTGTCAAGACTGTGGGAGTCCAGCCCAGTGTGCTTCTGATATGGGGGAAGGCCAACCGCATGTGGGTCTACTGCCCCCGACAAAGGATTTTCCGCACTACGAACAGGTGTGGAAGAGGCGCTGTGACCTTATAGCAGGGACAGTGAATTCTGAGCCTTTCAACTCTTGATTTTCCTTTCTGAGTCACAGAACTCGATGCCCTGCTCTATCCAGGAGGAGCCTATTTTGTTGCTTGAATTTTTTTCTCCCTCTGGTTTTTACATGAATTGGCTGAACGCACCATGTGGTGAGTTGGGGTTTATATTTGCAGAAATGCAGCCTGGGGAAGCTGTGCGTATCTCATGCACGTGGCTGAAGCCTGTGCTGGGCACATGCTGGGGCCATCCTCCTCTCCAGTTCTCTCTCTGCCCCATGTTTTAGCCTCCTGGTCCCAATGTCTTAGCTTCTTCCAGGCCAGGAGGAAGGACAAACTCAGAGGAGTGAAGGGCGGTCTTCCTCCCTCCCCCTCCTCAACCTAAGGTAGACTTTCTCCAGTTCTTGTCTGTCTTTTTTCTTAGGACCTGCGGTTCTCCATGGTCTTCAAACTAAATATGGGTTGGTAGAGAAGACGGTAAGATTTAGAGACGGACTACTCTCTTCCTCACCTCTCTTTCACCTCGCTGATGATGCAGGAGGGTTGAGACCATGAACTTTGGAATCAGATAGAATTGGGTGGCAACCAGCTGCTAGCTGTGTGACCGTAGAAATACCTTCAAGACTCAGTTTTGTCATTTTAAATGAATATAGTAGTATGTCTCCCTTAAGCCTGTTAGGAGGATTAGCTTAGGACATGGATATAACATACTTTTAATTAGTATTATTATGATGATGGTGATGGGGATAATACTACTACTAACAACAACAACAATAATAACTATTGTAGAAATAAGAACTGGTGACTTTCTCCCATCTCTGTTTCACTCATCTGTTAGAGCAGTATTCCTCAGCTTGTCCCACTGCCATTTCCCAAGGAGCTTTTGTAGACACTGATTTCCTTACCACTTCCCCTCCTCCCCCACATCTACCATGTCTGCTCTGTACTATGATGGTTTAGTGATCATAAATCATTGTAATAATTTTTATCCTTCCAAAATCTGATTTCAAAGCATTATCATCCTTGTTGAAAACGTACCTACCAGAGAGAGGCTCTGCTATCTGGGGAATCTCTCAGGATACTGCTCATCTTTTGGTTAGATGAATAGCAAGCAAACCTCAGAGTAGTAATTTTGTGGGGCTAGCTGTCTACAGGAGACAGCTCCAAAGAAATTGAATGCTTGTGCAGTAATGGGCACCCACCTATAGTAAGGCAAGAGCCTTTACACACGTAGTTTAAACTGTACCCGCCACCACAATTATTTTTTGTCTTAGGAAGGCCCTCACTGTTTCTCGAATCAGTCGTTCTTGTTCACTGCCTGGGGCCCTTCCTTCTACTGGTGTTTTTGAGGCTAAATGATGACCAATCTGCTGATGTTGACTGTAAGCCTGTGTGAATAGCTCTGCGTGGGGCAGGGAAGCAGGCCTGGTTTAGGGAATGGAGGCTTCTTTGTATGAGAAGGACAGGAGGTTCCTGAAGGAGGGAGGCATTTGGGACACTGAGACTTGATGGAACTGGTGCTTGAGGGGATGCAAAGCATCTGACTGCAGGCGGGTCAGCTTAGGGGTGAGGCAGGACTGTCTTTGTGGCTGGTGCAGTGCTAGGAGAGCCCCTAACACAGACTGTGCGATCCTGGGAGTTGTGCAATATGGTGGCCTCTTCCTGTGAAAACCTCAGGCCTAGCTGCCTTCCCTTGGGAGCTGGGAGAATCTACTCTTCACGTTTTATATTATGGATTAGTCCAGTCTAATTCCCTTTTTGGTTTTCCCTCATTCTTCAATAAGGCAATTTGCAAATAGCTGGTGTGTTATTCTTGTGGCAGCCAAGGAAAGAAGAAGGGGTGTTGTCCCATCTTGACTCCTCCTGAGTTCAGGGGCCTCTTGGAAGAGGTAGGGTTCCAAATACTTGGGGTGACCTGGGGGTGACCTGAGGGTGACGCCAGGTGAAGCATGTGACAAGGCCATACAGAAAGGATCCAGCCAGCCCTGATGCGACACAGTCCTCTCTCAAAGTGGGATGTGGGTGAGAGAGGGCAATGTCTTCGTGAGGCTTGTGGGCCATACATGTGGTGTGAATGTGAGCCTGGAGTGATGCAAAGAACTTTAGACCTAGATTCAGGAGACTATGGCTGCAGCCCCAGCTCTGTCCCTGACTGGGCACATTATCTTGGGCTGCTCTTCCAGGCTGACAACCTGGATGTCTTCACCTGCAAAGGCAGGAATTTTCAAGGAAGTCTTTGAATTTCTGTTTTTCACCTACTAACGTGTGTATCAGTTTTCTGTTGTTATAACAAAATACTGGAGACTGGACACTTTATAAAGAACATTGTACTTATTTATCTCGCAATTCTAGGGATCGAAGGACATCTACTCAGCTCCTCTGAAGCCCTTGTGGCTACCTCACAATGTGGCAGATGTCATCATGGTTGGAACGTATGTGAGAGGGTGAGATTACAGATGAGATAGGAGGCCAGAGATCATGGAGGGGCTGGTCTTGTTCTTTGTATAACAGCCCACTCTCTTGGGAACTAACCTAGTTCCCACAAGAACTACATTAATCCTGTCTAAGAGTGGCACCCCTACCAATCTAATCATGTCTACTAGACACTACTCTTTTTTTGTCTATATTTTTATTAGTACATAGTTGTGATATGTAATTGAATACATTCATGTGGGGAGATGGTACATATACGTATCGATCTTAATCCTTTTTACATCCCTCTTCCCTCTCCTCTCTTCCCTCTCCTCTCTTCCCTCTCCTTTTATCCCTGGATCCCCTTTCCATATGCAAAGGCAGACCCCATTCTTAAAATTTCTTATGTCTCAACACCACCACATTGAAGACCAAGCTTCCAGCACATGAACCTCTTGGAGACAAACTGTAGCAATATGTTATGGGTTTAAAAAATTAGTTGAAAGCATCAACTCCTCCACATAGCATCTACATTCACCTTATTAACCACTTAGGACTTGGAACACCATGACTTTCCAAACTGTGGTCCTCATTGGCCTGTGAGCAAGGAAAAAACAGTAGTTTTCCTCTTTAACTTTGGCCTGAGGTTTATCATAATGATTCCTTCCTGCTTAAATAGTCCCTCTCATTCCACATCACCAGCCGATCTTTAGTCAGGAGGACCCTTCCTCATGGGTGGATAGGTGAAGGCCTTGAGAACTCAGAAACTGGAAGCTAAAGCACAGTTAGGAAAGGCTCTCCAATAAGATTGAGAAGGGCACCAATTATTATTGTTTTCTGAATGTCATTTATAATTGCACAGCCATGAAAACGTTCTTCTTTCTCCTCTTCCCAACAGTGCAGGTGGAGGGAACACCTTTTCCTTCCAAATAGACACTATTAGTCTTTTTGGGGGGGTGTCTGTTCACATTTTTATCTTCGTCTGTGTTCTGTGGGCCATGTCAGGACAATGCCAAAGCAACTGGTGGGTTGTTTCATGAAGACCCCACAGGCAAGACTTTTTGTCTTTTTAGACCTGTCTGGTGAAAACAGATGCCTCTAAGGAGGATGGAAAGCGAGAAAGGCTGGTCTCCTCTTCTTGTCGGTCTGAGTAACTCCCTCCCCAACCCATAGAACAGAGAAGGGGAGTTGAGTGGCAAGATGTGCTAACCCTGCAGCCTGGCATTGGAGAAGGCTGCTTCACGCGGGCCTTCTGCCCCACGCTGGCCCTCACCCCTCCAGAGCATATTCCCTCAGCAAAGCAGTATCTGTCCTATCTATAAGTCACCTCATGCTTGTGCAGCCAACTCACTTCTGCTTCAGATGTCACATCAAGGTCTACTCTGGCATCTCTCTGTAGAGAATAGGAAGGTAGAAGCTAAGTACTGGCAGAAACAGAAGATGTTAGCACTTGCTAAAAGTTACATTTTCCAGTGACCTCCCAATTACAGCGGAAAAGCAGTATTTTTAGGACGTGCTCAGTCTACCTGCTTGGAACACGCCCAGGCTGGAGAAGGTGAGAAAGTGAGGCTGTACACCGTTAGGAGGGGTTAGAGTGGTTCCGAGAAGTGGGAATGCATGTGCATTTGTAAATTTATTTTACAGAGGGAATCAAGAATTGAAGAAAAGACCCACTAAGAATTGTCAAACACTAAATACTGTTGGTAAGAGGAACCACATTTTGTGTATCTCTTGGCATTTAGGAAGAACTGACCATAATTCACCCTGGACAGAAAGATCCAGGGAACTTTAATCATTCATAATTATCTTTCTAAGTCAGCAAAATTTTCCTTAAAGTTTCAGTTTTCATTGCTTTCTTCTTATTTTATTTGGACCATAAAGCGGCTGAAAAGACTACCTTCCATATTGTCCTTGGACGTGGGCTTGCAGGGGCTAAAACACTGTGACTTCAGTCTCCCCTCCCCATTGTGCATCATGTTGAACTTTCTCCCGCTGGGCTGTGTCTTACAAGAAGCTTGGACGGGGAGAATGTCTAGGATGTGGAAAGGTCTTTGGAGTACGATGTCAAGGAAAAGGAGACATCACAGCCCCAAAGAGAGTGGGAATTGTATGATAATAATTGTCCATTTTTAAAAAGATGATAGGGGAGGAAACCAGAAGACATACACCCAAATTCTACCCGGGATGATATAATCCTGACCTCATCCCTTCATTCACGAGGCATTTCTAAGTGCAGAGTGTATTTCTGTCGGAAGTGGGATTGGGTTGCGTCTGTCTTACAGCTTGTCATCCCTCCTGGACATTGTCTGTTTTTTGGATTTAAGAAAACTTGATGAGAATCACGCATGTTTCTGAGCAGAAGATTTATGGGAGATTTTTCTGAGTTGGTGCTTGCTTCTCTTACCTATGATTTCCCCCTCAGCAACCTGCACACGCATGGACACGCACATGCATGTACGCACACACTCACTCCCTTCTGCACCAAGCTGCTGAGTGGTGCCTCTGGGAGGAGAGTGGGGGACAAGAGCACTGTGTAAGGCCAGCCTGCTGGTCTCAGCCCTCTCCCTAGCCACTTGAGATGGTGGGAACTCAGTGGTTGCTGAGTTGAATGTGGGAGAATTGCAGAATCCACTGGTGAATTGCTTCTTTGTTCTCCTCCTAATCTTCTAATCCGGGGGAAGAGAGAAAGGAGTTTTCCTGACACTTGGGACTCAGTGCTTCAAATCCTTCTGTCTTTGACCGCACCCTGAGGGTTGGGATCGGGGAGGGGAGATGGGGAGACGTTAAGGAGAAGGCTGTGTCAAGACTGTGAAGATGTCCAGCCATGGCCTCTCATCGCCTTTCTTAGAAGCTAGAGTTGCATCGACCTCGTGGCAGGGTGCCTGCCTTTCCTGGTCCTGGGCCGAAAACACTCTTCGAATCTTTCTGTGACTCTGCCCCACATCGCCTCTTCTCTGCCTTCCAGCAAAGCAGTGGCTGTGAGCCTGGGAGCAGAAACTGGCTTTTGCATGCCTGTTCAAATCTGGGCTTCTCACAGGCAATCACCATCCCAGTAACCAGATTGTACCTTAGCGTACAGTTATAGTATCAGTGTGTGAGTCCCTGTATTTATCTGGGTAGAGTCCGTGCAAGGAGGCCAGATGCATGGTCCAGTTTCCTGTGAGAACCATTTAGTTTGCTCAGGTCTGTTGTCGTTGGCTGCCACATCCTCAGGCTTGGTGCTGATTTTTATTAATATGTGTGGCCAGTTGCAATGATAAAAATAGCTAATGTTTATTGAGCATTTGATCTGCGGCAGGCACGGTGGAGCAGTGTATATGCTAACGCTTGCAGCCTTCCTCTCCGCTCCAGGGAGCGAGTTCTGTTACGCGCTCCGTCTTGCAGATGAAGAAGCTGGAGCTGAACCACGCAGCTCATGCCTGCGCACTTTTTGTAGATGAAGAAGCTGAAGAAGCACAGAGATAAGGAACTTGTCCGTGGTCCCCAAGCTGGAAAGGAGCAAAGCCTACTATTGAATGCAAGCAACTCTCATCCATTTTTAGCCCTTGCTTTTGAGGGTGCAGCTGCCCTGATGGGGAAGCAAGGACGACCCACTAGGACGCATTCCGGACCTCTGCAGAGCAGCCATCTGTATGTGGCAGGGAAGAAAGGGGCTTGCTGGCCCCCAGTTACCACCATGGTGCTCGACACACAGTCAGCACAGTAGGTTTGACCGAATGAGTGAATCATCGAGTTACTAAGCATGCGCCGGAGTCAAGGACAGTGCTTGACATCCTGCAGGGGTGGGAGCAGATGTGTCCAATTTCTGCACACTGAGGAACTACCTTTGGGTGGTGCTGAACGTGGTGTTCTGTTTGCTGTTTCTTCCTTTTCTTCTTTCTATCTGTGCGGTGTCTCCCATACACGTACGTCATCTTTACTTGCACTTATTCTCTTGCATACTTTCCTGGTGCTTATTTCTAACTGTAGTTGACTCTTTTGTCCTCTCTGACCTGAAGTACTCGCCTTTCCTGAAGTCATTCTCTGGAACTGTGAATTACGCTTCTCAAGCTGCCCCTTGGGGGACCTCCGGGACACTGGGGTCTCATCGTGCCTGAGTGGTTTGTGGAAATTGCCCGATCTCTCTGAATTTAAAGAGGAAGTGGTTGCACTCTGAAATTTATAAAGGGAAGGACAGAAAACTCCCCCCACCTAGGTTTTGAGAAGGTTCTTTTGCAGCTGGGATAGTAAGGACAGGTCACTCTGGGATGCAGGCTGCACCAAGCAGGGATGTGGAGGGCTGTGTTGGTGGATGGACTTGTGAGCAGTGTGTAGACCTTGAAAACCAGTCAAATGGCCAATCAAATGGATTCTTAGTGCATCTGGGTTTCTTTCCACCTGTGCCAATTTGAGCAATGTGAGCGGGACTCTGTTGAGGGGACCATGGCTGCAGGCACAGCAGCTCATTCCCAATTTCATCTGGCAGGAGAGCAAGCACATTGCCCTCGCAGGCATACCTAGCTCTGCCAACCCCCGCTCCAGACGCTGGCAAGCCTGTCCAGTGGTTCTGGCATGGACAAACAGGGCATTCTGGGTATTGACATGCAAATATGCAGGGTACAATGTGTGTGGGTGGGCAGAGCAATGGTGGCTTGCAGGTTTAGCGTGTCCCCCGGGGCACTGTCAATCTCTTCGTAATGCAATAATTTAAGAATAGGAGAGTGGAGACGGGGAGAGTTCAGAGAGAGGAGGAGAAGGAGCAGAGGGAAGCCATGCAAACCAGCTGCTGGGATGCAATGACGGCTCACATTCTGGAGGGCTGCTTGAGGAGGAACTGCAAATGAAGCCTGGGGCTGTCCAGGATGCCACCCAGGAGTCTCTCCCACCTGGCCAGCATGCTGGTCAGGAGCCCGAGCACCTTCCCTCTTGGAATGGCCCTCAGCCACTCCAGTGTGCGCTTGTAAACAGAAGCCAACCCCTCTCCGGGGCACACTCTGAGCTCCCGGGGACCCTCTGGCTGCCCCTGTTGGCACAGGCCAACTCTTGCAGTCTCCTTGTTTTAGTCAGAGTGGGCTAACTGGTTGAATGTTCAGGATGAAAACCTCAGTGGCTCCACACGATGAATGTTTATTTCTTGCTCAGGTCTCCAGGGAGGAGGCGTGGATTTGTCAGGGTGGAGCTGAGTGTGGAAGGTTCTGCTCCATGAAGTCACCAGCTGTCTAGTGGCACTTTTCGTCTGTAACTCTGAGTCCTCCACTAGAGCCTCGTGTTATCTTAGTGGTGGTGATGAATGGGAGAAGGCGGTACTAGGAGACCTGAGGGTGACCCAGGCTTTAGGTGGTGCCCACCACTCTGCGCCACATTCCCTTGGGTAGTTCAGGGCCCACAGCTTCAACCGACATCCAGGAAGCTGGGAACATTGTGCTCGGGGGGTGGGGGGGCGGGCGATGAACAGCTACGTGGCTTGGCCACCAGCACCTTGGGTGTTTAGAGAGTATTCTTTGGCATGAGGAAGACTTAGGCTGCAGGCTTAGCCCCACCACTCGGAGTGTGTGACCAAGATGTTGGAGAAACACTTGACCCCTGGACTCAACAGTATGCAGTCAAGTAACAAATAGGGTGCTCAAATCCATGTGGGTGTGATTCCAGAACTACAGCGTTGTAGGACAGTCACTTATTCTCTGGGCTTCCAGTTTTTCGTCTGTAAAATGAGGCTAATACTGCTCAGTGGGGTGGTTCGTTGTTCAGCTTAAATGGTGATGCGCCTAAGTGCTTCACACATGACGGCTGGGTAGATGTCATCTGTCACAGCTGTTACTACTTAATCTTGTTGGGTTGTCACTTTATGCTCAGTCCTGTCATGAGAATCAGAGTCAAGATGTTAAGTTCAGTCGAAATGGTCATCTGGTCTGAAGGGTCTCACTGTCTTTTAGGGCAACAAGTGGTTTAAGTGTGGTGGCCTTCTTTCGTGAATGGGACGGCTGTAGCAGGAGGGGTGAGTCGAGGGACTGGTGGTCTCTGGGATGTAGCCGTGTGGGAAGGCAGGACTTTGAGAGGTGGGAAGTGGGAAATGGGCAGTTGTGGCTGGGGCTTAGGAGATGGGCAAGACAATAAGTACCAGGGCGCATGGGAAGGGGTGAGAGCCCTCGTGGGATGAAGGGCTGGGGCCCAGTGTCTACAGCTGGATATGGTGGGGATATAGTTGAGGATAAAGAAAGATTAGTTGGAGTCAGATCAGGAAAACAAAACAAAACGAAACTTGACTTTGGCCTGAAGACAGTAATTGGGTCTTCTTGGCAGCCTCTGGCTTCACCTTGTGCTTGCCCCAAAACCAGCCTCAGCATGTAGTCACTTTCAAAACCTACAAGTCATGGTTCTGAATCAGGAGGAGCTGCCAGAAGAGGATATATCTAGCCCACATCACAAAGCTTTAGAAAGGTCCTTTTTTACCATCTCCATTCTGCTGCTGGCCACTAACTCTGGCAATGCTCTTTTTCTCATTTGTTCCACAGTCCGTTCCTTTGGTTTCTATTTTCCTGTCCCTTGACAGAGTCCAAGCCTCCTCTGCCTATTCAGGACTCCTGGGCCTTTTTCTGGGCCCATCTTTCCTTATGTAGAGCAACTCCATACTTATTTGCCTTCCTTGTTCTACAGAACCACTTACTCTTGCCCTCAGAGAGAAGTGAATGTTTTTTTCTCCAGGTCAAACACTGACTAACTGAGCTCCTCTGGAAGACACAGTCTGGTGGTCACTAGGACTCTTCTCGGATGGGGTTAGAGTCACCGTTCTCTGCCCACCTGAATTCAGATGTGCACAAGGACTGGCTTTGGCCAATGGAATGTGAGAGGAAGTGAAGAAAAGTCCCTTCCTGTTAGAATCTTGAGGAGTGGGCATGGGACTCCTTTTGGTTCCCTTTTGCCCTCTGTAATTGATACTGACATGGTCTGAGATATGGCAGTCCCATCGTCCTAGATCCTGAGGGAGGAAAAAGGCTTGTAGTAGATCTGCAAGGCAGGGAGTGTTCAACAAACCTGGACTGTTTTGAACCTCTGGGCACGTGGTAATTGGCTTAGTGGGACCCATGATAGAAGTCGGCATCCTCAGAGGGTGAAACCCTAGATTTCTGCAGCACTGTGAGATGCTTTTTGATGAGAAGGGTCACTATGGAGGTAATGGTGAGAAGCAAGCCTGGCCTCCAACAGAGGATTTCTGATGTGGGAGCCACGTGACTTTGACAGCTGCTGTCCAAGGAAATGAGGTGGGGAGGCAGCTGAGGATCAGGTGTCCTCCGTGGACCTTCGCCTGTTCTCTGCATTGTTTATTTCTGCGTTTCTGCACTGTCTACACAGTTCATCTTTCCCACCGTGGGAAGCCATCTGAGGAACAACTTTTATCTAGGTGCCTGATTAGATCATTTAGATCTTACATGCATTTAAGGGCTGGGGATAGGATAAAAGAGGGACACTGAGAAAAGGGGACAGAGAAAGAAACCAAAAGACAAAGGGAAATGATTTACAGTAACTGGTGATTACACAAGGACGGAATATGGTGGGAAGGGGAGTACAGGACCGTGATTAACTCAGTGCCCAGATGGCTCTAGGAAGTATTTGGATCAACCTCATTCACATATTTATTCAGCTAAACCTATACTATTGAGGGTTGCAGGCACTGTGTGCATTGCTGTGAATTAGAAGATAATTAGGATGTTTTTCCCAGCCTCCAAGAACTTCTGAACAGGTAGGGAAATTCTTCACTAAAACACAGCACCATTAGGACTTTGGTATCAGCAAGTGAGTGGGCATGAAAGCTCACTGAGTAAAGCTCCTGAATTGCTGTGGTCCTGAGGAATGAACAATTGATCCATTTCTAAAGGCAGTAAAGCTTCTGAATTGCTATGGTCCTGAGGATTGAATAATTGATCCATTTCTAGCCAAGTCTCCGAGCAGGAACTTCCCTTTTCCCTCCAAAAGGAATTTGAAATGATCCACCTAACCCTGCACCAGAGGACTCTGGGAGTCTACTACTTTAATGCCCAGATTAGAGAGAAAGCTGCTGGGCTGCCCAACTGGAGCCAAGCTATTTGCCTGGTTTGTTAGTAAGGCAGGCTTACTTATTTATTATTACTTTAGTGCAGGTTTAAAAAATGGACTCTAAGAGCTGGAGAGGTAGGATGCACAGGCAAAGGTGGAGGCAGTGTGAGCCTTTGTTCCTTTGGGGCTGGGTGGCTCCAGGTCCTCCTTGGGGGTTGGGGGTCCAGGGAAGAGCCCCCCTAGAAGGCAAGGCTTGAATTATGTTTTCTGGATGAACAGAGGTGTTTCAAGCAGAGAAGCATTTTTGAAAGTACACAGAAAGGTGGATGAAGCAGACTGGTAAAGTCAGGGAGCTTAGAGTAGCTGAGAATGAGTCAAAGCACAGAGTGCCCAGTCCAAAGGCTTGTTTTACCATTTTGAGATAACAGGCGCCTAATAAAACGACCATGATTTGGCAATCTCAGACTCCTTTTCCCCAGGGAGACCAGCTTGATTTTCATCATAGTCATGGGATATTTGTTCTCAATGTTCTAAATATAGGCTTGGGTTTTAGGGTGAGACCGCTTTACACTTGGCCACTCACTGATTCTCTTCCAACCCAGATTCTCTTCCTGGCCCGCATCTCTTTTGCAAGACTTTCTTCCTTGGGCTTTGGTCTATGGAATGCTGTTTACTCGTTACAGATACAGATTTCTATGCAATCCTATTTACCTATTACAGATACAGAAATCTACGGAATGCTGTTTACAGATGGCAACATTATATGGTCATTAGCAGTTTCTTTTCCTTTTCAGTAGGACTGTGACTAAATGGTGCATCTTGCAGTGAATGTATGGCAGATTTGATGAACTATTTTCTTTTTTTTTTTGGTACCAGGGATCGAACTCAGGGCCTCATGCTTGCAAGGCAAACACTCTAACCACTAAGCTAAATCCCCGGCCTGATGAACTATTTTCAGTTGGTTGATGGACTTACTTTTCCAAACACACTGGAGCAACACCATCTTCAGATTTTTATATGAATTTCTCTGAATACTTTATGTTCGCTTTTATCATTGCCCCATCAAAGTCATTAGCTTGAATAGATGTCAGTTGCTGGTCATCACAAAGTCACAAAATTAGCATTAAGGCTCATTTTATATTTGATAATCTTTTTTGTCCATGGTGAACTACAGATTATGACTTAGCATGCAATACTTTTAAGACGATAGCTTGGCAGGGAAAATTTTTAAATGCACTAAATATCTAACAATAAAGCCTAGGTTTAATAAATCATGATAGAATGCTACCGGCCTTGCAAAATTATGTTGGAGAAGATCGATGGGAATCCTAATTAGAGGTAACCAGAACTGGACAGTAGTGACAGGGTAAAAACAGATTTTCTTTGGGTTGATTGCAATGGGGCAAATGAGACTTGAGCATAGAACTGGGGTCAGTTCTGGTACAGCATAGGCAGTGGAGATTTATGGTCCAGGAGTAGGGTGGGGATCAGGGGATGGAAAATTACTAGAGGAAATAGCCAGAGGAAGGGGGATTCTGGCTGAAGAGGCTTGACTAGATTCTTGCTGAAGGCAGGCCCACATGATCAGATATCAAGGGGAGAAGGATGAGGAATTTGATCAGATATGAAAGGTGAAATTTCTTTCTAAACTTATTTTGCAAGAATCTTGATGCAACTGGGTGATATAAGCCTGATAAGAATAGATGTCAAGGTTGAGACCATGAGGGCTTAGAGTATGCTGGTATTTGTCAAAATGTTCACGTCTTATTTACAGCAAAAAAACAGGCTAGATGTAGCTAATTACAATATGATCCCAATTATTATTGTTATATATAGAGGACTTTGTTTTCTTTGTGCTTTATTTCTGTTTTCCAAATGTCTACAGTGAACTTGTATTGCTTTTATAATTAAAAAAATATGTTAAAGTCAGAATACATATTTGAGAGGTGGGAAATTCTTCACTCTGACTTTTTAGGGTCAGGCAAAACATCTTTAGCTTTTATTGGAATTTTGCAGCCCTAAAAACAGAAACTAAGACTCTTTGTAGGCTGTGGCCTGAAGACAGGGCCGTTTGCAGCAATAGACTCAGAGCCGGTGTGCTGGTGAGTTTGGCAAGAGGAATATTGAAACCAGAAGTCACTGTTCTGTTCCTGCTCTAACCGTGGTGCAAACACATCCTGGGTCTCAAATAAAAATAATAGAGAGGCTTACTTCAAGACCCAGTTGCTTTGACAGAGAACTCCTCACCTGGAAAATAGGACAACTGAGGAATGATATGGTAACATTCATGAAGCTGTTGAGGGTTGAAATGGGGTAAACTTGGATGTGATTTTCAAGTCTTTCCCTGCAAGAAAAGAACATCCATAGAAACATAAAATGGGTAATTTTAGGGAAGAATTTCAAAGGACACACACTCTACCAAACCACTGACACATAGTGTGGATTTTATTGCCTCCCAAAGGTGGTACAGGTTGGTCACAAAAAAATCTGAAGTGAAGATGGTGGGATTGGGGTACATCGTTAACTTAGTGGTTTCCAACCTTTTTGTACTGGTGGCATAATGCTGGAAACGTGCTTGACATGATTAAGCAACTGAGTATAGTGCTTTACATTGGGGATTATTACAATGCAGTCAATAATGTCTTTTTGTATCTATGAAAGCATCCAGTTACCACAAGATTTGCTGGAATTTCTTTCAGTCCTCTGATTCTTATGATCAGAACTCTTTCTTATTAGATAGTTTATTTCGTGACTAGAATTCTATTTCTTTGACTTCCAGTGCGATTCACACGGTCCACTGCGCATGTTGCTGTCTCTGGGAATTACTACGTCCTCTTAATCACAGTGGGAGGAACCTGCTTAAGCTGAGCTATGTGATATGGATGGCTCAAAGAATTAGACTATTTCACCAGCGTGTATACTCAGGTGCAGCAAAAATAAAGAACACACAGGGGCTGGGGATTTAGCGCAGTGGTTAGAGTGGAGAAAAAAAATAAAGAACACACATTCGTGCTTGGTGGCTGGCCGGCGAAGGTCAGGGATATGGGGATATGGGTTGGGAACCGGGGCCCCAACTTGTGCCGTGAGGATAGTGGATGACGGGCTCCAACATCTGTTCAGGGAGTTTAGCACCCCGGATTGCATGCACCTTTGGTCTGACTTTGGGACCAAACCAACATCTCTTATGTTTTTGCAGAACAAGTATTTGTTATGCGAGTGTGCGAGGTATCTTGTGTGTCAGAGGTCTCACAGCCAGAGGGATTTTTTTTTGGTTGTATCTCTGGAAATCTTCGGGCATGTGACAATCCATCCATTCTCCTTTCCTAACTGTATGTATAAGGTGAGAAAGTAGACCAGGGTGAGGAATGCCACATTGAGGTGAGAGGAGGGACTCAGCCGGGAAGAAGCCACTAATTAGAAGAGTCTTGCAGCTTCTTAGTCTTGGCCTCACTCCAAAGCCTAACTCAATCTAAAGCAACGGCTCAAATTGGAAGAGTGCATGTGTGTTGGGAAGGAGTGTTTCAAGGGTATATATTGACATAGTTTTGGGTAGTATATTGATTCTCTCAGGATGAGATAACCTCATAGAATTAGGATAACTTGGAGGGAGTGGAATGTGGTTGCTATGAGTTGAAAGAATTTCCTAGCGGTTTCGGATTCCCTGAACGCCTCATTTAGGGACCTGTCATCTCACTTTCGCTTCCTCATGACAGGATCCTGTCGGTCACTTCTCTGGATCTCCTTCATCCACACCCAAGCTCGTCACTCTCGAGGGTCATTATCAGAAGGGGACAAAAGCCTAGCTTGTTAACAAGCTACACAGCCAGCAGTCAGCTCAGTCTGCAGAGCAGTTGCTGGCTGTAAGACGCGGGGCACATATATTTCTATGAACTATGGCTGAATCTAGGTGGACAGCTACCTTCTAAGCCTCGAGACTTCATCTCAGGCTTCTGAATGGGGAGGCTGGCTGAGGTTTGGACTTGATGGATCCAGACTCATTGCTGAAGGTGCTTCCTGGGGGAGGGCTGCGACAAGGCCCAGGGAGGCTGAGGACGCAAAGGAAGAGGCAGCAGGTAATGACTGGTCCAGGCGTGGGGAGCCTACAACCGGACCAGAAAGTGTTAGGCACACAGAGACTGAGGCCTCAACCAGGTGTGCCAGCAGAGCCCCTGGGGCTGTTTCCTGGTTCACAGTGGCAAGCTCTGTGAATCTGTCCTCTCAGAGCAGGGGGCAAACTGGGAGGATGAAACCCACAGGGGAGGCCACTCGGTATGTTTGTTTTCCATTTGCTGCTATAACAAATCATGACAAACGTGGTGAATTAAAACATGAATTTATTTTCCGACAGTTCTGGAGGCCAGAATTTATTTTCTGACATAGGTACAGCTTCAGTACAGCACAGCCGTGTTCCTCTCTGTGGGTAGAGGGGGAGAACCTGTTTCCTTAAGCCTCTAGAAGCTGCCTGCATTCCTTCGTTTGTGGTCTCTTTCCCTCATCTTTAAACCCAGCAACACTGAATGTCTTGGGAGCTTTCTTCCGAAGTCATATTGCTTTCTGACTCTTCTGTCTCCTACTCTTAAAGAGCCTGTGACTGCAGCCCCCCTCACTGGATAATCCAGGAAACTCTCAGCTCAAAGCTGTCTGATTCCCCACATTAATTCCACCTGCAACATTCATTCCTCTTTGGTACATAACTTGAAGTATTGTGGCCACCTTTGGTGGAGGGGAGGTTACAATGTTGCCTACCAAACTTGGTCTTGCTCCTGGTGCCCTTTGTCCATGGGTTGTGTCTGTATTATTAACAACTCAGCCCCATGTGTGGAGGTCTTCAAGACAAACCAGATGTTCTTTAGCTGAGTTTGGGACCAGATGTCCCAAAATCTGGTCGATGCGTACAACAGACTACTATACTTAGTCACCAAAAGGAATAAACTATTGATATATGCAGCTACTTGGAAAAATCTCTAGAGGATTACGCTGAATGAAAAATGACAATTTCCAGAGGTTCGATATGGTTTGATTCCATTTATAGAATTTTTTTTTTTTTTTTGTGGACTGGTGGGGGCAGTACCAGGGCTTGAACCCAGGGCCTTCACACTTGGCTACATCCCCACCCCTTTTTCTTTTCTTTTCTTTTTTTTAAATGTATGTATGTATGTATTTATTTTGAGATAAGGTCTTGTGAAGTTGCCCAGGTATGGCTTGAGCTTTTGATTCTCTTGCCTCAGCCTCTAGGCCAGCTGGGATTACAGGCATGTACTACCACGCTCAACATATACAATATTCTTGAAATAGCAAAATTATAGAAATGGAGACAGATTAGTGGGTGCCAGACACTAAGAAAGAGTAAGGTGGGAGGGATGTCAGTGTGGCCACGCGAAGGTACCAGAATCTTTATGACGAAAACGTTCATCATTTGAGTATAAACTTCAGCAACCTTGGCACTGTGTTAGTTGTGCAAGCTGTCACCAAGGGGGAAACTAGGTAAAGAGCAATAGGGGATCGCTCCTTATTATTATTATTATTATTTTTTACAACTGCATATAAATCTACAATTTTCTCAAAATAGAAACTGTAATTAAAAATCAACAACAACAAAAACAGGCTGCTGACTTCGCAGAGCTAGCGGTGGACTTGGCGAGCCGGTTCTGCGCACAGTGGAGGTCGCAAAGGCTTCCGTGGGTGTACGGGGCGGGGGAAGGTCTCTAACACAACCTGCCACATTGGAAACATAGTTGCGCCTCGGTTTGGAACACGAGCACAGAATCCATTTCCTCCAGTGCCAAGAAGTTATTTTTGCACATAGCATCCAGTTTATGGGGCCCCGAGGGGAGGCCCCTCCTCCTTAAGGCCCACCTGGCCCGCTCTTCGTCCCGCTCACCTCCTCCCCTTCCTCTCTCCTGCACGGTGGCGCACATCCCCGCTGGGCGGAGGGTGTCGGGGGGGGGGGGGGGGCGGGCGGCGGGTGGGGTCTCTTTCTTTCCTCCCTCTGGCCCTGTCCGCTGCGGGCGAGACCCAGCCGCGTGCAGCCGGGGGTGGGAGGCCGGGGTCGGGGCGGAGGAGGGAGGGCGAGGACTGGTCAGCAGCAGCCGGCAGCGGCTCCTGGCTTGCTCCCGGGCTTGGCTTTGCTCAAGGCAAGAGCTGTCAACTCTGCCCTTTTGAAAATGAGCAACAAAGGGGGAAAGGAAAGAAAAGAGAAAGGGAAGGGGGGAAACTCGGGGTGGGCAGGGGGAGGCCAGGGCCGGGGAACAGGTGGGGACTATTTAAACAGAAGGCCTGACTCAGCCCTTTTCTTTCACTGAATTTCCAAAGGACTGTTTGTTTTAGTCCCCCAGGCAGTGAGGAGGCTGGGGCCGGCCCTGGGGAGAAGCGGCGCCTGGGCTCTGGGGGAGGGGCGCAGGCGTCCCGGGCTCACCACGGCCCTTCCTTCCGCGGGGTTGGGGTTGGTTAGAGTTTTCACTTCACTCACTTTCTGGTTTCTGAGCTGCAGGACTTTCTCCTGGGGAAACTTTGGAACCAGAGGCTGGAGAAGTGGGGATGGGAAGCTTGGGACCAATTGTGACCCTCACCCCGCCCAGAAAAGAGCTATTAATCTAGAAAATGTGTAGAGGAATAGAATGAAAAAAGAGAAGAGGAAAAAGAATTCCCGGCCCTAATTACTGTAAGGCACTAGGAAGTCAGCTTTCTCTTTTAGAAGCATGCTCGCTTTTTGAGTTCTTAGTTCCACAATTATACTCACAAGTGAGGCAGAGCCAGGGACCTGGCAAACCAACGCCTCCTACAGGAAGACCTCTAGGTCTCCTTTAGCGGGAGTTGAATTTGTATTTGGTCTCAACTCTCAATGAATTCACCCTGGACCTGCCTGTAACCCTAGTATTCAATGAAGTTGTCTATAGCAGAGAAGTGCAGTTTGCCAATCTGGGGGCTGGTGGGTGGGAGTGAGGGGGTGCGCTTTTGTTTAAGCAACTACATGGAAAGCAGGTGCACTCAGAAAGTTCATCTTTACTCTGCTACTGTCAATGCCTAAGAATCAATGAAGAGTTTTGAAGATTTGTTTCATTTTCTCCCCAGGAAGTCAGGCTCGACCTGAACTCAAGCTTGGAACACTTTTGATCTAGATGTGAAGCTGTGCTTAAGTCAATAATGATGAGCATTAAAAGAGATGTGGAAACAGGACTCAGGAGTTACAAACTTGCTCCCACCTCTGTGCAGCTGGGAGACTGAATCTTTACCAGGTAGTCCCCACGGCTGGCCCTTCAACCTCGCCCCTCTGCTTCCTCCCCTCTCTTCCCTGCGGCCTTCCTCCCGGCCACCTAGAGGTCGCTTAGCCAGACTTCCTACCCACTGTGGGCTCCCAGAGGTCAAGGACGGAGCTGATCTCTGCGAAGAACCCAGTGGGGTGTCAGGTGTATCTGGCTATTAATAAAAGCCTTTGACTCTGATTGAGGGACGGAGGTGGGGCTGGGGCAGCCCAGCAGTATTTACCTGGTTGTTTCACTGAACAGCAGATTACATTTAAAAAACAAAACTGTGGATTTCCACACCGGACCAGATTTGTAATCCATCCAGGGAAATACTCTTGCACTCCAAAGACTTGTTGGGCAAAATGCCCGTTTTAATCACTACCTTGGAAACTGGGAAGGGGCGTGGATCCCTCCTTACCAGTCTTTGGGGACTTTAGACAAGTTGTTTCTCTGCTTTCTGCTTTGAAAAATGAAGAAGTTGAATAAAATGACGAGTTTCTTCTCCTTTTCATGACTGATGATTTAACGTTTGATTATGTGAAATCTATGTTGTGGGATATTTGCAATTGGAATCTCTAAGGATAGTGTTCTTTGTTCCAAATCTTTAAAATCAAAAGCTCCATTGGCCGGTAATTCATGAGATGACTGGTGTTTAACATAAAGAGTTCATTTTAAAGCCAAGAAAACACCAGTTGGGATTATTTTAACTATTGCTAAGTGCTAGGCCTCGGCACGTGTGATCTTCCTTATTCCTCCCAAATAATAAAGTGTGACCATTCACCGTTATACCTGTTTTATTATTTATCTGTTATTATGCTGAGGTTTAGAGGAGAGGAGTAAGTGGCCTGAAGTCATACGGTTGGGAGAAAGTAGGAAAGTTGGGATTTGAACCCAGTTCTGTCTCATTCAAGACCTCTCTGTTTCTCTGCCATGCAAAGCTGCCTTCATTTATTTTAATTTCATTTAACTTGGCTTTCTTTTGATTCATTTCTAGTCTGCCTTTTAGTATGGAGGACATAGCCTCTTCATCAATGTGCTTGAAGATAAAATACTCCAAATACATACACAAGAGTTAAGTGTTAAACTAGATAAACCGAATTTCATTAAAATTAAGAAACATTGGTGCTTCAAAGGAGACCATCAAGACAGTGGAAAGACAGTCTGGGACATGGGAGAAAATATTTTGAAAATCATATTTTTGGTCTAGAACATATAAAGGAGTCTTAGAGCTCAATAAGAACTTGATCAAAAATGGGGGCAAAGGCCCAGCACTCTGGGAGGCTGAGGCAGGAGGACTGCAAATTTAAGTCCAGCCTTGGCAACTTGACAGTTTAGCGAGGCCCTTTCCCCTTCCCCCTGCCAAAAAAAGGCTGGTAATGGAGTTTAGTAAGAAGAACCCGAGTTCAATCCCCAGGGTGACCAAAAAAAAAAAAAAAAAAAAGAACAACCCCCCCTGAGAAAATTCAAAGAGGAATCTGAATTTGTATTCTCCAAAGAAAGTACAGAAATGGTCAATAAACACATAAAAAATGCTTAACATTATTAGCCATCACAGAGAGGGAAGTTAAATTGCGGTTTTTAACCCCCATGATGATGGCTATAATAAAAAAAGTCAGATAATAACAACTACAAATATTGGTGAGGACGTAGATGAATCAGATACCCCCCTACATTGCTGCTGGTAATATAAAATGATGCAGTATCTGTGGAAAATAATCTGATGGTTCCCAAAAGGCAAAGAACAAACTTATACAAGACCCAGAAGTTCTACCCGTAGAGAACAGAAAACATATGTCCACACAAAGACTTGTACTTGAAGGTTTATTGCAGAATTATTTACAATATCTTCAAAGAGGAAGCAATCTCAGTGACCACTGAGTGATGAATAGACACATCTAATGTGGTTTATCCACACAATGGAATATTACTTGGCAATAAAAAGGGATGAAATGCTGACATATGCTGCAACACGGCTGAACTCTGAGATCGTTAAGCTGGGTGCAGACATCCAGACAGAAAAAACCACATACTCTATGATTCCATTTGTGTGGAAGGTCCAGAATAAGGCCAAGCGGAGGAGACAGAAAGTTTAGTCATTGGATGAGACTGGAGAGTTGGGAAGGGGTGGAGGAACTGGGAGAAACTGGTTTGGAGTTTTTTGGGGGGTTGATGTAATAAAGTTGATTGTGATAAAGGTTGCACAACCAGGAATATGTGCAAATATACTAAAAGCCATTAAAAAGTATGTTTAAATGGGGAAATTGTGTGGTCTGTGAATTAAATTTCAATAAAGCTGTTACCAAAAAGAAAAAAGAAAAAAAAAAGAAAAGGCTAAGTGCCCTATGCCTGATGGTGGTGGTTCAAGAAGAGCACTGGGCTAACCCTGCACAGTTCCCTAGGGGCTCAGGACCCTGTCAGTCAGGGACTGAAGGCAGACCTGCCCTGGGCACAGTGGGGACGCCGAGACCAATAGGCAGATTGGAGGGCACCAACGAGAAAGCCCCGATGGCCACTGTACTCTAAAAGCAGACGAGTCTCGGTGACTTGGTGAGTGCAGTATTTGGAGGAACTTCAAGACTATGTGTGGCAGAAGTGTGCACACACAGCTGAGTGAGGAAAGATTTGTGCAGAAACATGGCTAGATTATCTGAGCACCTTTAATGAACAGGGCTGTTGTATTGTCCTTGTAAAGACAGCACTCATATCTCCAGGTACATCTGGCGTGGTCCCTGCCATCGCCCCGTGTGCCACGCAGCCCAGGTCTCCCCAGACACCCACGCGGTTCCACACCCGGCCCCCTCCAGCCGCCTGAGCCCCCACCTGGAACTCCAAGCCCCTGTATCTCTTCTCCATTCACTAAGCTTTCCGGCTTTGAGTATCGGCTCAGATATGTTCACATTCCATCCTGCTGGGGCTGGAAGTCAGGAGCAAGGAATAAGGGACCCGAAGTAAGGGACCCTATAGGCACAAGGCAAGGCGCTCTCAGCACTCCTGCCAAGATGGACCACAGAACAAGGGCCAGTGGCATCTAAGCTCCACCGTGGTTGAAGATGGAGGTTGGGAGACGTGGGACCTGAGGCGAAGTGGGAACTGTGATGGGGGAAACACAGAGGGCAGAGGTCCGAGGTCCAGTTTCCTGGCTTTGCAGTGCCCAGGAAGTAGGTGCTCTCAAGGAGCCCAGTCGGGCTGAACCGGACATCACTCCCTGGGCGCCCATGAAGGAGACACAGTCACCCTTGAAGCTGCTGACTTTGCTTTTCACTCTTCTGCGGTTCTGCCCAGACCCAGGCCCAGGCCCCTACCTGACACATTGCAGGTGTTTAGAACTAAGCACACATGCTTCTTTTGTGCTTTCCATCTGTCTGTCCCTCCCGTTCTCCTCCAGGCTTCTGGATGAAAAATTAGTGGCTTTGAGACAACTCTGGGTAATTTATTGAAGTTCTTGCAGTCCAAATGGTCAGTATTGGCTGATTTTATTTAGTTTAATTAGTGATAGAAGATACTATCTGTGGTGGACTTAATGTGGTCAACTTGCTCCAGAACGCCCAGCTGGACTGAGTTGGTGTGAGGCTGGGAGTACGAGATCCACCTGAGGGTTGTTGCTGATGCAACATAAAGCAGAGTGGGAGCCGTAGCTAGTTGGTGGGCTGTTTCCCAGGAGAAGCTCTGCTGCGGCTGGTTCTCCCAAAAGGAACTTGGCTGTTCTCGTCAAGGAAGGAGCTCGGGGCCTTGCTGTCATCGAGGATGGCTGCTGTTGCTTCAGAGGAGCTCTGGTTGTCATCTCTGCTGTGAGCAGCATATCTTGGTTCCAGTAAAGATTTCTTCAGCCATCATCCACAGACATGGACATACATGGGACAGTGCTGTGGGCTTCCAGCCCTCGATTGGATCTTTCGGGTCTCCAGTGTCTAGATGGACATTCAGCACTCTTCCAACATTTGGCTTGTGGGGTGAATATTGTAATTTGTAAATGTCCTCTATTAAATCTGCTCTCTTACAAACCATTGACTCTAGAAAAGCTAACTATCTCATCAGTGGTCTCTCCAGAGGGGAAACTCGGGTACATCACAAATGTTAATAACAACTTTTTTACGCTTACTTTTTTTTTTCCCCAAGAAAAAGTATGGTTCTGTATTATCCACCTGCATCTGTTGGATGGTTTATTTCAGGTGTTAGCAGGACTTGCTCACGGATATGGAGCCACGTTAAATAATCTGGATTCAAATATATGGTGGAGAATGGCTCTGGTGTCTACATCACACCCCCTAAATACAGCTCAACCACTTCACTGGCAGGATAATCAAAGAAACAGGCCTCTACACTTGGGTTAAAACAGACTCCTGTGGAGGGCCATACGCACTCTGAAATAGAGGGAATCAAAATCTTGTGTTGGCCGTATGAGATTATTTTTTCGCTTAGACACTGAGTTTGGGACTCAGATCCCAAGGAAGATGCTTCACCTGGGGACACTTGCACTCCAGCATTTTTCACAATTGTGGAATGACATAAGTGGAGCCAGAGGGAGCTCACTCAGTTGAGAATTTCTAAGATATTCTCTCTTTACTTGGCCTGCTTTCCACACTTTGTCCACATTCCACCCTCTGGTGCTACCTCCTTGTATTAGTTACTTTTCTAGAGTCAGTGGTTTTCAAAAGAGTGGATTTAATACAGGACATTTACACATTACATATTCACACACACAAGCCAAATGCAGGAAGCGTGTAGAACATCTGTCTATGTACTGGAGACCTGACAGATCCAATCAAGGGCTGGGAGCCCACAGCAATGTCCCATGTACGTTCATGTCTGCACCAAAAGGCTGAAGAAATCTATACTGGGGCCAGGGTACGATGCTCACAGCAGAGATGAAGACCAGAGCTCCCCTGAAGTGAACAGCAGCCGTCCTCAATGATAGTAAGGTCTGAGCTCCTTCTGCAATGAGAACAGCTGAGTTCCCTTCAGGAGAACCAGTCACAATAGAGCTTCTCCTGGGAAGCAGCCAGCTCCCATCTTCAGCTGCTCTCCTGTTCTGCTTTACGTTGTGTCGGCAACAATCCTCAGGTGGATCTCTATGTCTGGAACCCACCAACTAAGTCCAGCTGGGTGTTCCTGCACAAGTTGACCACAATAATAAGTCTACCACGCTCCTCCATCGTCACAGGTGACCAGCACAGCATCCCTTGGCTTTTTCCTCTTTATTAATGGTCTGATATGTGGGGGTGAGGAAGGAGGTGGCCTGAGTACATAAATGGTTTCTAACAGGCCCAAATGTAAACTTTTGGTGGTTCCTATAATTTTTACTTAGTAAGAACAGAAATATCTGCCCATTCCTGGTACTAAAACTAAGATTGGCTCACCCTCTCACTGTATAGTGGCGATCACACCCAAGTCAAGTACACTGGTGGGTTTATGCAGTTGTCTTAGATTGTTCCTCATCTGTCTGCCATCCATCCATCTATCCATCCATCCGTCCATCTGTCCATCCGTCTGTCCGTCCATCTATCCATCCCTCTGTCATCCGTCCATCCATCCATCTGTCCATTTATTCATCCATCCATTTATCCATCAGCTTACCTATCCTTCTGTTTATTTACTTAGTTATTTATTGTGGTACTGGTTATTGAATGCGGGACCTTGAGAATCCTAGGCAAGCACTCTACCACTGAGCTACATCCCCAGCTTCCTATTTTTTAAAAAGAAAAAAAAATTGTATACCCGACAAAGTTTTATAAAATATGAAAGGTCGTATAGCAACAAGCAAATTTTTTCTTCCTGTTCCTCGTATTCCTTTGTTCCTGTTACCAATTTTAAGTGTACACTTCCACAGATATTCCTTGCATAAACAATTATATTTTAACTTTTTGTATTTTATGTGTTTTCTTTAAATGATATTATAAAACACACCATATTTCTCCTTGCTTGATCTCACTTAAGATTGTATCTTGGGAATTTTCCCACATTCCTAAAGTCATTCTTTTTCACCCCTCCTGGTCACTTCCTTTTTGGGCTTTCAAGCTGATGTCCCAATACTACTTGTGCCTTTTTTTCTTTTGGCAATTTTTCTTAATAATGATGATGACAACAGTGATGTAAACATATTGCATTTTACACACACACACACTCACACACAGAGTCATTTAATAAATGCAACAAAATTATAAGGTAGGTATTATTATCCTGTTTGTAGATAGAGAAACTGAGGCATGGAGCAGTCACAGCCGTGTACAGCTGAGGTTTGAGACAGGTGGCTAGATGCATGAGCTCAGCAGCCCGCCTTCTATGGTAACCCGCCTTGGCCATTTTTATTTAGCTTTGCTTACCACCTTTAGAAAAAATTCTGTGAATTGAACCCAGGGCCTTGCACAGGCTAGGCAAACGCTGTAGCATCGATGTACACTCCTGCCCGTTTTAATTTTTGCTTTGAGACAAGGTCTTGCTAAGTTGCCTAGCCTGGTTTTGAACTTGCGATCCCCCAGCCCCAGCCTCCCAGAGTGTTGGGGTTGCAGGTGTGTACCACTATGCCTTGCTTCTGTTTGATTTTTCAATTTCAGTGCTCTGTACGTTCTTGGAAGAGAGGCTTCTTCTTCTGGGCTGGGCTCTGTCCTCCACCTCTGTTGGCAGTGATAAAACTCACTCGGATCTAACTGGAATTTGTGACACAGCACACTGTTCCGCAGGGAGAGTCCAACATCTCCACACAGCCCTACCTTCCTGGGTTCCACCAGATTGGGGAAAATAGAGTCACACAGTGTTCCCATTTCTCTGCTCTGACTTATTTATCTTTGGGAGCTCTACCCAGTGCTCCTGCTGGCTTATCCCCGACAGGTTTTGGAACCCTGAAGAATGTCCCATGTGTGTGGCACCGATGGGTCCAGTGGAGCATCTTCCCTGAAGCCACCATCTTCCCGCCGCCTGTCTTGGCTCCCCACCAGGGCGCCTCTGACTCTGCAGATGCCGCGGGAGGCAGCTGTGTTCCTGCTGACTGCCAAAAGGGCTGGGAGATAAGAGTCCTCCCAGAACTCGTGGCAAAGTGCTTGGAGAGGGCACTCAGAGGTGCAAGGGAGCCTTTTTGGGTCTGGGACTGGGGACTGCTCGCCGTGAGAGCTTTGATGTGTCGGGCAACAGTGGGTGTGGCCGGGGCAGGGGTAGGTGGGCAGAGGCTATTCTGGGCATGGAGAGCATCCAGACAAGGCACACAGGTCTGAGATGTCCTTGGTGCTGAGCCCTGCACTCGGCAGGAGCTGGCCCTGGCTTTCCCCAGATTCCGGTTCTACCTGACTATGACGGGCCCAGGTAAAGCTCTGCCTCCTTTCCCTCCAGCCGTTCTGGGTGTCATAGCATTTATCACCATGGAGGCAGCAAAAGTATTTGTTGAGTGCCCGCTGTCTGCCTAGCACTGTTTTCCATGTCTCCTTGTCCCCTGGCTCTTGGAGTTTGGAGAGGTGTGGGAGGAAGACAGGGCCATCTGATCTCCTGGTACATCTCTCTCTCTCCCTACTTGTTCCAGCTTCTGGCGGGCTTTCTCATATTTTAGCATTCATTGGATGACTAGTAGTGGCACCACTAGAGCTGGTTTTTTCAGCACCCGATTTAGAGTAGTCACTTGGAGATGATGAGACAGAGTGTGGTGGGGAGCAGGTGGCTCACCGTGTCTGAAGGCTTCAGAATCACTTCTCAGAGAGACGAGAGGTGCTTGGAGGCTTGAGGGTGCACCTATGAGTAACTGGCCAAGTTATTCGGCACCAAAAAATCCAAGACTACACAGAGAAATTGGAGCAACTTCTTCAAAAAGACAGGCACAGTGATGGTGATGCAACAGGACACCAGCAGCCTGAGCCTCACTCCCTGGTCACTACGGGCTGCTGCATCTTTGAGGCCGATGCAGACTTGGATTCCCTGCAGACGGTCTGGGTCTCTCCCTCCCTGGGAAGAGGCCCGCTGCTGGTATTCCAGACTGCGTGACTTGGATCTAGATTGGCAGCAGAGGAAACCACAAGCATAGCTACGTGAAGGAGGGGCAAAGCCACAGAGCGGCACTGCCGGCCCCGAGGGAGACAGAAACAGTTTTAGGTGCCTGCAAAACAAAAGTTAGTCCTTCTTTTGGGAAAAGAAGCAGTGTAGAAACGAAGGGGGTCCATCCCGGGGATGAGGAGTCCAGCGTTTGGGGGGCTGGTTAGTCTCTACCCTTTGGGCTTTTGGAAAACATTACAAGGAGCAGCACTTGTAAAGATCGAGGGCATTCTGGACTGCACTGGGAGTGTGTGGAAGGGACGAGGAGGCAAGCAGTGCCTAAAAATACCTCGAGGAAGGGCTCATGAGGTCATTTCCCAGGATACTCTCTGCCCCGGCCAGTCTGGCTGCAGAGCCTGGACCAGCTCTGAGTGTCGTCATCCGCACAGCGCAGGAGTGACAGTGTTGATGGACGGGCAGCTCAAGAGGCCCAAGGGGAACTTGGAGAGGTTCAGAGAGGGGCCCGGAGGTGATGAAATATCTGGAAACTAGAGCTCGGTGGGGAGGAGGTCAGGTGCCTGGGCCCAGCCGCCCCTGGGGAGAAAGGGTGAAGGTGTACACCAAACCTCAGGCCACCCCTCTTCTTTGTCCCTGCCGAGGATGGAATGAGAGTCACAGTGAGACTCTGCCTCTGAGCGAGGATGGTGAGGTCTTGGAGTATTGGCAGCCCCACAGCAAGGGAGAGCAACATTTTCTGATGATCAGCTCAGTTGCCTGCCCCCTTCTGCAAACCAGAGTGACGAAGGTGTCAGCCACTGCAGCCAGCAGATCGCGAAAGCCCTCGGGGCCTAGAAGAATGACTCACAAGTGATGTGTTCCAGACAGCTGGCACAGGCCGGTGGGCACAGTTTGGAACAGGTGGAAGGCCTGCCTGGTACTCATCAATCACCCTTTGCTTGAAGTCACCCATTTTTACACGGGGTCTGGGAAAGGAGGACTGGACTGAGGCTGGAGCGGGGCGGCTAAAGATGTTCTCTAGGGATCGGGAACAAATTCGTACTCCTGGGTGCTGAGAACTTCACATGGGCGCTCTCATTTGGGGAAGGGATCATTTCCTCCATTTTACAGATTAGGGAATGAAGACAAAAAGAGGTTAAGCATTTTACCCAAATTTGCATAACTAGCACACAGTTGAGACCTGGACCAGGATGGGTGTCATTCAGAGCACATCGGCTGTCGGCCAGGGAAATCTACAGAACCCGGCCAGATGTTTCCTTTGGCCC